>NDXB01017432.1:35243-58775 GCA_002631895.1 Agapornis roseicollis | reverse complement strand
AAAAAAAGCACAAAAAAAAAAACCCACAAAAAAACAACAAACAAAAAATAAAAAACCATACCAAAACTCACTCTGTGTTTTCTAGGTCATTAATAACCTTTGAGCTAGAAAATAGAGCACTAAAGGGTGACTTGTCTCTGACAAGTTAATCCTTCCTAGAGATGGTATACCCTAGGAGTAACACCTAAGCAAACAGGCTGCGATCTAACAAGACAGTGAGTTCAACCTACTTTCAATGATGTCCTGAACTCATACCCATCACTAAGTCATGTAGAAAACATTATTAAAGTTTAAACAAATTTAGCAGAAAAGACTGCAGCGACATATGCGCCTGCACACAGTGTTAAGGCAGCCTGATACTGGCCATGGATGGGTTTCCATGAGCTGACAGAAGAAAAACATCTACATGTTAGAACCTGATGCAGAAGAATGGAGAGAGTCTAATCTTGGACGAAGCTGATATTTATTGGGTAATATTCATTTCACCTGGCTTTAAACCTCCATAGTGTGTGTTATCATTTCAGAAGAGGTTGGAAGCAGTGACAGCTTATGCCTTATTTTGTACACAATCTGCAGAGCACCACCAATGCTGCTCTGTGCCACACTTCTCTCCCCATCCTCTCCTTTCTCCTCCTTTACACTTGAGACATGCGCTGCACTCCCCTCACCCCAACCACCAGCCATCACAATGCTAATAACTTGCCTCAGCATAGGATTCTGGGAGCCAGGAGCTCCAGAAGGAATTTATGCCAAGTCAGGGCATCCCATATCCCAAAGTGTCTGCAGAAAATTGTCCTAGCTCCCACACAATGGAGAAACCAGTGAAAAGGTTCTCCTACCTCTTCTCACTCATTCCCCTAGTCACAGCATGTGACTCTTCCTCATAATGACCTCTTCCTCATAAATGACCCACTGACCCCTTTTCCAAGAGACTTAATAACACTGTGACTTAAGTACTTTAATACAGCTATTAACAGTGTTGAATGATTCCCCTGACATCAATCACTGCTGGAGGATGCTGACTAACTGCTGCAAAGCACCATGAGAACACATTCTACCAAGCATCCTCCCTTTGGGAAGACTCAGCTTCTTATAAATAATGCTAAGTGGCAGAAATAGATAAAACTGCCAGATGAGAAAAGCAATTACTGAAGAAACAGCCTAAGACCACCCTAAAATATTCCTGAAATTCCTGAAAGGAAAAAGCCTGACATTTCCATATTTTAATTTTTATACATTTATCCAACTTCGTAAACTGAGACAACAGAGGGTTAAAAAGCTTTACATCAAAGTGCTTCACTTCACCCAGAACCCCTTTTTGTTTGTTTGTTTGGTTGTTTTTTTTATCCTTTCCCACATTACTGGTAGCAGCAGTAACCTGAGGAACTGCTGCTCTTCCTCCACAAGTAACCACAGCTCACAGAGAGCTACCTAACTTTCTGCCAGTGTAAATGTGGACAAACCAGGTCCTTGCACAGTCTCCACTCATTCTAATCACAGAGCATTACACACAGACTTACAATAAGTTATTAGAATAAAGTGATTAGAGTCATGATGGTCCATGCTATAAAGAGCTTAGATTTGGGGCTATAGGTCCCTCTGTCTGTGAAAACTCATACCCTCTATTTAACAGTCTCTCTTCCTTCACACAGCTATTTTGAGCACAACAGTATTAGCAGTGTGGCCATTTAATAAACCATTTTCCCTGTATCTTCTTGAAATTAAGACACCTGTATTTTATAATGGCCATAACTTACCCATTCTTTCTATTAACTTCATAGAAAATAATTTTATAGATTTTAGAAGAATCAAGTAGAAGCTCCATATTCAGGATACACCTTTCTTACAGGTGCACTCAGTTGTGTCTGCCATCTTCATTCCCAACTAGATTATTTACTGCATGAGTTGTTGAGTGATACCTGATCTGAAAACCAATGTGACTTTTCAGGTTTTTGCCAATCTATACATTGTATATTTATGTTTTATCTTGCCCTTTATTGTCACCTTTGACAATATGCAGTTGCTGTTTCTGTGCTGTCTCTCAGTTTTTATTACGTTACACATGCAATGCACAGGCATCCATTCAATAATGTTATCAAAATAGGAAGCCTCTCCCTAAAAAAGTTATTTCCAATGCAGCTATCAGAACAGTAGCTAGCTATCAAATGAGGTGGATATGACTCCCAACAAGCTTGCCTTACTGCCTAGCTTTCTTAAAGCTAATAATAGCATTACTGCAATGTCTAAGCATATCCTTTGAAAAAGAACAATATAAATATAATCCCCAGCAGAGGAGAAGGAGGCAAATTTGCATTTGTACACACAGAGTATATTTATCTATACAGCTTTTGTTGTTAATGTTGTTGCTTGCTTAATGTGGTATTTTCAAAGCTTTCTCTGCTTGGAGAATATTTTTTGTCAGGAACATTTGGATTTGGGGTTGAAGATTACTTTTCTATTCTTATAGTGAAATTAGCTCCATTTCTTCAAAGAAAGCTTTTGAAGTGTTTCTTATATACGGTAGAAGTACAGATTGACAGCACAATGATCCTCTTCACTGTTCTCACAATCAGCAGCTGTTAACCTATTTTTATCAACAACTCCATTACTCTAAGAAATGCTTTTGCAAAATGTGAATGCAGCTGGTGAGATCATTCCACACGAGCAGTCTTCTTATGAATTTTTACAAGCAGGCTCCAAAAATCTCAACTGCCAAGCTATCCTTGTCCAACACACAAGGCCTCCTCTTTCCACTCATGCTCCAGATAAGCACAACTTACTCATACCATCGATGGGCATCTCCCACGATCTGATGGTCATCCCTTTGAGAACTTCAGCACCCTCCCTAATGCCTTTGGTGGGGCTCCACAATATCCTGGAATGCCACTATTACATACAGAGCCAACCTAAGAATTGTTTTCCCATGTTGGATGCAATCTCAGATGTCTTCACTTTCAGATAGAATAAAAGAGCATTTTCTGACTGCAGCAAATACATAGACCAGTATCACAATGTCAAGGAATAAAGGCTGGAGTTTTCAAAATGCAGGACAGTATTTGGAACTTTATTGCCCCCCGTGTCTCTACAAGCATGAGCAAGATCCTGTCTCAGCCTTGCTTTTCTGACTACTTGCATCCTTCAGACATTCATGATCAGGACCTGCTATGCATCAGGTAAGTCATTATGCTGCATGCACTGTCAGCACAGTGCCAACTTATCCCCCAAGAAATACTAAGGAAGGACCAAAAAAATAGAGTGAAACTCTAGTCCTTCAAGTGTAAGAAGAAGAGTGATGTTTTGGGCACTTTCAGACTGACTACTCGAATCTGAAGCAGGGCACAGGAAATCATAATCTCAGAATCACAGAATTGTCTGGGTTGGAAGGGACCTTAAAGACCATCTAGTTCCAGCCTGCCTGGCATGGGCAGGGACATCTTCCACTAGAACAGGTTGTTGCAAGGTCCCATCCAACCAACACTGCCAGGGATGAAGCATTCACAACTTCCTTGGGCAATCTGCTCCAATTTCCCACCAAACTCATCCCTTGATACGTGTAGGGAATATTGTTTGGCCTGTCAGTGATTTCACCCTCTCTGTATCCTCTGCCACATGTTTCCACTTGTTTTTGGAGGCATCTCTGCTCTGTGATCCCAAAAAAAGAGCTTCAGAATTGAGTAGATTCTCAACAGATAAATTAATATGGAATAATATAAATTTCTCACAGGTAAATGTATGCTTTGTAAGGATGGTATGTATACTATGGATGTGACGGGCAAGAAATTCGCCCAATTATTTTATTGTTCTCATACTGTGTGATTTAGCTAGTCACTGTTTCTGTATGGAATACCAAGAAGAAATAATACATGTGCATGGACCTGACCCTCATGCAATGCACACATTCACAATTTTTCTATTGTTCTTTTAATCTAACATGCCTACTGGCCCACCTCTGATATACCTACCAATAAAACCTGAAGATGGAGGGTTGGGTTGTATCTTCTCTTTAGTGTTCTCCTGAATGATGTCCCAGAGCTGCCATATAAACTTTGGATGGAGAATGTAAAATGGCTGATTTGGATTCTTCCTGCGATGCTGTACATAGGGAGTGAACAGATTGTAGTCCGGCTTCTTATACCACTGGCAGAAAAAAAGTAGTATTTATTTAAAATCCTATAGTATCAAATGTGTTTTGGACACTACATGTACAGTAACATTTGGGTTCTTCAGAACAGAAGGAAAGGTAGCAAAGCAGTCTGCACTGGTGGATGCTTCTCTTAGCAAGCCAGTCCTCACTCTGGGCTATTCTCTTTCCTTTCTTCAATCAGAGACTCCCAATATACAATTGCACTGCAGTGGGATGAGCCAACCCCATCTCTTCCTCACAGGCCTATGTTAAACAAGGTGTTCAGAGAGCCTTGACACAAGATACCCAGTGTGGGGGTGACCCATCCTCTGAATGTGTCCCTGTCCCTGATGGAGGAAGCAGCAGCACGTGAGGCAGGCTGATGGCAGCCTGTGTAGGAGGCAGGCAGCCTCTGGCATCTGTTGCTAAGGGAGTTCAGCAGATGAAGATTCACTTTCTACTTTGCAGCCTGCTCATCTCCAAGGTTCCCCTGCCAAGAACCATCAGATCAACTGGTCCACTGGAGCTGCAGCACCAGCCAAAGCACAGACTTGCCCAGTGACAACCAGATGGATGTCTGCAGCTCTCAGTGAGGGGGCAGATGATGAGACACAGATGGCTGTGGGGGAGTGGACACGAAGGGAAGACTGATAGGGAGGAGGCCTGAGAAATGGGGAAGGTGCCAAGATAGATTTTCATTAGGTTGTTTTATTTTGTCTGGGAGGGAGAGGGGAAGGTGGGGAAAAATGGATGCAATTCTTCACCTTTTCTGATGAAAACTCCATCTGAAACCTAGCAATGTTCCCCCCTTGGCAAACCCGGAAAAGTCACTGTTATGTGAAAATAACAATCTAAAAACCTCTAACATCATCCATTTATCCTAGCATCTCAGAGCAGTCCATTAATGTACAAATGCTGCCTACTACAAAGCTTTTGACCAGTAAGCCAATTCTGACCAATTCTTGCAGTAGTAACATTCTCCACTCCTTGGATAAAGACAGACAGCGTTCATTGTAACAAGTGAGAACCAGTAGACTCCAGTACTAAATACATTAATTTTCACCAGTCCTTTCAGACCGATTGCAAAAAAAAGGTCCAAGCAGACATCTTACCACATTCAGATTTGCAGAGTAGGGGGCAGGATCCCAGGCTACTAAGATAACATCTTTGTACAAGGAGCTGTCAACAAAGTGATGGTTTGGATTGGTGAGAATCTGTGAACACAAATGCGAAGAATTGCACAGCATTAAAAGCAAGTGGGTTCCAGAAAAATGGTGGAATCTTTCTCTGAAATGAACAGTCCTTCCCATGCTGCTGTTTGTTCTGCTTTAATTCTGCTCAATTTTAAGCATTTTGTTTTGTTAAAAAAAAAACAAACAAACAAACAAACAAAACCAAACACACACACACAAAAAAAAAAAAAAAAAAACAAAAACAAACACACAAAAACAAAAAAAAAAAAAAAAAAACAAAAACAAACACACAAAAACAAAAAAAAAAAAAAAAAAACAAAAACAAACACACAAAAACAAAAAAAAAAAAAAAAAAACAACAAAAAACCACAAACTATAAAAAAGAACTTAGCCATAAACAGCACTCATGACAGTTTGAAGTAGCAGTATGCTGAATTACTCTCCATCTGTGAGGGATGTGATGGGACCACTTGAGATGCTGCATAATTGTATATCAACACTACTGTGTGTTCTGGAATTCGAAAACAAAAGCTACAATATTTCAGACAACTTGCAAAATCCTTGTCTTTCTTTGAATGGATACAGCCCCCATGGATAATGTCTTTCTTTGCCCCCACACCTTTTTGCTTGCTTTCTCATTTTAACAGCAAGTCAGTCTCATTTCAAGGAGCTCCAAAACTGCAAACTACACCATGGAATACCTAGAAAAATAATTCTGAAACAGATATATGAGAGGGCTATTTTTGAAGAACCTGTCATACTTCTCTGATCTACTGCTCTCATGTATCCCCTTGCATCTCCTGGTACTCTGCCTGATCCTGCTGCCCCACTGGAAGTTTACTCTTCGCTCTTGCTGGCTCATCCCTTTCCGGACCCTCTATGCCTAGCCAGATCTTTCTGATCCCTGGTGCATCCAATCTCAGGCAGGACTGAGCTGAATGATTTCAGCATTGGTTCAAACAGTGTGAATTTGGCTCCAGCTGTTAAACTAATCAGCATTCCAGACAAATAAATTCATACTAATTTTCATTTCCCTTTAGGATCCAATGAGCCATATTTGATTATGCATATTTTTCTTCAGAAAAATAATATTGTTGCCATAGCAATATTCTTCCTACCATAAACTTTGAGCTTAATGACTTTTTATCAGCCTTCTACAAGAACAGAATTAGTCATGTTGCCATCAGCATCTCCCCAGCTCCATTTCTCAAAGCACTTTTCTCCTGAGAACGTAAACTCCTTTTTTGAGAGTACAGAGTAAACAGACTAAAAGGTCAAGCTTCTAAAAGCTCAGTTCCACAAAGGAGCTCTTACTTGCCTTTTAGTAAGCAAGAGTCCTTTGGAGGTGTTATCCACACAGTTATTCACTCTTAGTGAGTCTGCATTCATATGTATGAGATGAGTTTTGTCTGGAATAACAATATGTTATGGCTGCACTGGCTTCCTTCTAGTCCTTATACAACTGAATGCAGGAATTTCCAACAGTGAGGAGGGAAGAAAGCTTAGTAAACCTGTATGGATAACCCATCTTCAGTGCTGATAGGGAAAACAACTTTTATCAAATGGCACATGCATATTTCACTCCTGGAGACAGGAAGGCCAGTTTCTTATCACAGGTGGCTTCTGACCTCTTTGAAGGAGCAGAACGGTGGTGGAAATATGAACATATGTGAGGAGGCTGTGTGAGCTGAATTGGCCTGAATTTTAGCCATGCCCTGGCATGTTCTCTGATACACTGCTTTTAGCACTAAGGCCAGAGTAAGATATTTCTGTTTTCTTCCTCTGAGTAAAGAAAGGGGCATATTTAACCCAGATCACTTCAAAGATCTAGTCTGTCTTGCAGCCTCACAAAGAGCTATGAAACAAGTGTGAAGGGAATGACAGTGAACTTTCTGCAGTGGCAAGTGAACACACCCAGAGAACACACCCACCAAGGATGGACTTTGCATGGGCAGTCACTCAAAGAAGAATTAAAAACCAGTTTCATAAGAATTACAGTCAATTAAAATTCTGCTCTCACACAAGAGCATGCTACATGACCAACCATTCTGCTGGTACTGAATAAGTAAACTCAGCATTTCAATACATTATAAAATGTCACAATAATTCTATTGTTGCTTTTTGGCTGCCTTTGACAAAAAGGAAAGAAGCGTGGTTTGCCCAAGACCAGAGTTCAGGCAATAGGTTTTTTTCTTTCACAATTGAAAAACTACTCTCAACCATAAGGTGTCACTGTAGCTCAATGCACAATTATTTGTGGACACCCATATGCAGAAAACCCCATTTTCAGTTTCCATTCAGATGAACAAACTCACTTTATGTGTAATATCCAGTGTACTTTAAAGTTTTTTACTAGTACACTTCAAACTTTTAAAGAATGATGACTTGCCTAAAATTATATATTAGGACAGCTCAGTTCCCATTTCTTTGCCTTCCAGTGAGGAAATAATTGGGGAACTGGAGAATATGAGAAAAGAGCTTTGGGATCCCCAGAGCCCAGGCTTTGTGAAGATCCTAGAGGCAGTGTGGTGAAGGTCTTCTGTATTGATGGCTCTGGTATCCTGCAGGGCATTTACAGAACTAAGACACTCGGGAAGCTTTACAAACCAGTTCTTTGAAACAAGGATATCAAGTAACTACTGCCATCACTCTACAATGACAGCAGGGTGAACATCCCTGGAAGGAAGAACTTATACCTGCTCTACATCATGACTGTAAAACCACTATCTGTTTCCCAAATAACCCAATACTTTCTCAGAAGTTATTAATTTAATGTCATATTGTACAGAAGGAACACTTACTTGAATTCACAAAAGGAAGATCTTACCTGAGAGTTAATGATCCGCATGGTTGTTTTATTTCCAACATCTTTTTCATAGCCACGTGTTGGAGCAGAATTAAATCTTAGAACAGCATCATGAGAATCTAGGAGCATAAACGAGGGGGTAATTTTCTTCCTTGGCAATACACAGCAGTATAAAAATGCAAGTAAGTATATAAAAATAAACCAAATTATCTAAGCTAACATAAAACTTAAACATTTCTTCCAATCTTGATGTCCTAAGGATGATAAACATTCTACTATATGCAAAGGAAAATCCTGCATCTGCCACACATTAATAACATCCTTAGGATCCAGCAAAAAAAAAAAATAGTTAAGAATCATCTATTAATTTAGCTTGCAATTCTCCAGCATTTCTCTTAATTGGATAAACTTGGTGTGGGAAGGTTATTAGTACACCCAGTACACACAATTTCTCACTATTTCTACTGCAAAATTTATAACAAATTACCCCATACAAAAGCATGTTAATTGCCAGGATATCTAATTATACATTTGAATGAATATCAACACTTAACTATAAGCTTGTGTTTCACAGTATTTTGTGATACCTGAAAATCTCACACTACCCCAATCCTATTAATCATACCATGTACTTATTCTCAAGGTCAGTATAAATTAAAGAGTCTCTGTAGGGAAGTGAGCCCACAAACCTGCTCACACACAGAACCTAAGGATCTGTTGGTAGCAAAGATCTAACAAAACCCACCTGTCAAAATTTCCTCATGAGCTGTTGACCTTGGAGTCATGAAGAATAGAAAGCAGCTCTAGGTTAAGTAGGGGTCAAGGGTAGACACTATGTGCAAGCCTCAACTGGATAAAAATAATCACCCTCCCAGTGCTTCTTTTAAGGACATCTCAAAACCCAAAAGGTGTGAGGGAGAGTAAGAAATTATATCCACTGCCCCAAACCACACTTCCCTGTCAAGAGACCCCTATTTGGCCTACTTTTATCCCTTCCATCAATGAAAGCAGAAAATATGATTGAACACCTGTAATGCCTTAACCCACAGGTAGTTTCTACAGCTGTTTCTCTGTAGTCACTTAAAATGTGTTGTCTGTAGCTCAAAAATGGAGCAGGCAGAAGTTTCCAAAGATAACCAGCACACCTCAATGGAGTTTGGGCCTATTCTATTCTATCAAACTAGGATCTTCCATCCTTTCACATCCTTACTCCACACTTGTACTCCAAACAAGAAACACTGTATAATATGAAACTGCCAGTGCATTTTCAGCTGTACTTGCTTGAACATTTTGTGTCAAAAAGTAAGATTTTTGCCAAATATCTACTGACCCCAACTCCTCAGAAGGTAAGGAGGCAGGGACAACACCTTGCCTTCATCTGACTAAATATAAGTATCTTGAATGTGTAGGGGCTAGATGACATGAAGTCAATAAAAGCTCCAGGTACTCCACATTTTTTGAGAAGGAGAAGAGAAACAAAGATCCTTTGTAGTTGAAAACTGCTTCTGAATTTAAGAACAGACATCTGGACCTGCATTTGATAACTTCTTAATAATCCACCGACTGAGAACTGGGAATTGGGTTGGGAAATGGGAATGGTATGGTTCACAACTTAACTGAGAGACAGTGTGCTGCATTTCCAACATTCCTTCATACCAAGACCAAAAACCTTTCCTTCACCATGAAATATATGGTCAGGACACAGCTTAACACTGATAATAGCTGGGTTTAAGTCAACTGGTTTTAATCTTATTGGAGATAACCATTTTAAAGATATAAAAAGTTTGCGGTTTGATCACAGATCCCTGTTACCTCCCAGTGATGTCAAAATAATTGAGGCTCACAGTAAATAGCATGATGAGAATGTCTGCTGTACTTGCACAGCAGTGTCTCTATGCCTAGTTTTATTCAAAAAGCAATCGGGGGTGGGAGGGATGAGGGCAAGAAGCAGAGCAAAAATGACATTTATGCCTGCGTTTCTAATATGACCACAGAAGAGGGAGCTAGAGGCCTATGAAGAGAAAGGTTCTGCACTGCTGCTTTTTTGCCTCTTTTTTTCTTTTGGGAGGATAAATAGTAAAAGCCTTTTGCCCTCAGAAACTTCAACAACCAAGACTGTTCAGCCCATAGCCCCAGAATCAGAACTTGTCCATAGGGTGCTTTTCCTCATGCCCTAATGATGGTGACTGAGGACACAGAGGTGCTCAGCACGAGTGCCTGGCTGACTACACAGAGCAGTACCATTCCATAGAGCAGCCCATGGTGCAGGTCTGCTTGGACTTCCAACCAAGAAGTTGGTAGCCCTGGTGCCAGCTCTGGGAAAGGACAGTCTTCTACTGCTGTGCATTCACAGGGAAAAAGAGCATATTTTACAGTCTGGGCTTTCTCTTCCTGGTCACACTTCACACTTTTTCAAGGACTAGAGGGGAGGTGGAAAGGCACAGCCAAGAGCTCAGCTGTAACACACGCTTTGTAGGGAACCATAACTTCCTCCCGACGGGAATCATGATACAAACAGAGGCTGGAGCTTCCATTTTTCATTTTTAATGGAAAATACTGGCATGGTATCTCCTGTATATTAGCACTTCCCAGAAGCCACACTGATCACTAAGACCCATAGGTTGGCACGAAGCCCCTTGGGGATGGCTGTAAGCAGTCAGTTGCCCTGCCACAGTTCTGAGCCAAATCCTCTGCTCAATCAGAAGTACCTGCCCATGGCCTGGAAGACACTTAGAAGAAAACTTCCTGTGATTCGTGCTGCCCTACACACCCACCTGCAACAAGTAGGTGGAGATCTGAAATGTCTGTGTAAACCTTATCAATCAGTATCTCCTCCCCTAAGGTGCATCAGATGACAATTTCCCAATTAAACCAAAAGCTCCTCCTCTAAGAATGGCATGTTTCTGTGCCCAGACTGTTCATAAGAAAATGGGTACACACAGGTGCACATGGGCCCCAGGTAACATGTCCACATTTAGGCTGCACCTGAGTGTGCAAATATGTCATGATTCATGCTGTAATATAGAATGTGCTATGGATTCTCCAGTACAGCACTAATCCATACTGGTGTACACTAGATGTACTGAGGAAGGCTGAAAGATTTTGTTTCAGTCAAGGATAACACACCGGAGAAGGGAGGAACTATTAATTTTTTTTATCCCAAAGACTTCTTGAATCAATGGGGCTTCATGTGAATTTGGGTGTTGCCCTGGTGTGATTTTAGCTACAGGTCAGCCGGGCACCCATGCTGAGCTGAAAGCCTGTAAGAGTAGTTTGATAAAGATAGCAGTTCTAATATATCCCAGAGATTTAAAGAAAACCCATTCGTGTCAAAGAGGTGGTAACAGTGCAATGAAGCAAGTATTGGGCTGTGAAGTCCAGGAAGATGGGAGGATTAATAAGTGAACATCAAAAGGCTTTTAAAGAGAGCTTGAAGGAGATAGCTCTTGCTCGAGAAGCAAATTTGAGACATACATTTCATCCTTCTTTCAGCACTCTTAGCACACTGCACGTGTACTGCCAAAATGAAGAACTACTGAGATGACAACATGAGTAGTAGTACTCATTTTCAAAAAGAAAGAAAACCCAAACCAGAATGAATTAGATGTCTCTACATTCCTTTTCTGAACAGCTACCACAAAAATCCCATCTTGAAGTGGGGAATTCTGTCAGGCATTGGCATCTCAGCACACCTGTAACCTCACTGACTCACTGCAGCAATGGAGAAACAATGGGCAGAGATATTGAACACATTCAAATTCACTCTTGGGAAAGAGGTTGGGGACCTCAGCCCAGGAAGGTACTCAAGAGTCTGAATTCTGTATGTCTCTGAACTCTTAAGAGTCCTTTATCTCGCATGGGTTCTTCATCTCATGCAGGAGATGAAGAGGATGCTCTACTGCTTCTTGGCATGGAGACAAAGTTCAGTCTGGGATAGCAATACAAGAAGTAGTTTTTCTATGAGCCACAAGAAAATATACAGGTATGAAACAGCTTTGCAGAATAAAACCTGAGCATGGCTCTAATCTGCTGAAGAAATAAATGTCTATGAAAGTATGTTGCAGCAAAACGTCAAATGCAGCAGGTCTGATGAAACCAGTGCCTCCTTTATACGACAAGCTGTAATACGATAAGGAAACATCATTGCTTTCTTTAAATCAAATTATGATTCCAAGCTTGATTTTCCTTTCAGTTGTATTGTCCTGAAAGGAAACAGCTTCTCTGAATTGCATGAGGTCACATTCATATAATGCTGAGAGAGAACAACCAGACTTTACAGACCTATGCTTGAGAAGAGTGAACCTTTTGAAAGACAATCATGAACAACATACATGTACATATATATGCACATGAACAGATGCATTTCACCCACCTATTTCATCCCCGAGAGAGGAGTTCAGTATGGCACCAGCAGACATAACTACGGCACAGCTTCCAAAGCCATGTGTATACAATTTGCCCAGTGGAATTTGGGGAACGTGCTTTTCCCATCCAAGAGTGGAGAAGGGAGCCTCCTTGCCATCTATTGTTTTCACATTCACCCTTTCTTTTAGTTCACAGAATAGCTGGTCTCCTGTCAACTTGGAGTTTCGTTTCCCCTTAAACCGCACTCCATGCTTATTGGTGCTCAAATAATCTTTCATCGCCTTCTGCAGTCGAGGGTTTAGCATCTTGGAAGAGACATCCCCTTTCCAAAGCTTGTAAAGAAAGGATTTCGACATTGTGGAATATAGCCCATCCCAGTCATCAGATTCATCAAGCATCTGGCTTCTCCTGTGCTTTGTGCTCCTTCTCCTCATTCTTCTCTGATGGCTCCAGTTGTTCTGTAAAATATTTACTTTTGGATTATCCTCATCTGCTGAGATGAATTTTGCTGTCTCTTGAAGGTGGTTGTGTGACCAAGGCTGACCAGCAGCAAATAAATAATCGTCATTCACTTGGTAGAAAGCACTTTTTGATTTTCTTCCTATCTGGGATGGAAAAAACTCATCTTCATTTCTAAAGGCATTTTCCAAATCAGTCCATTTCTTAATACTTCCAGTCCCAGATTTAAATGTACCTAAGAGATCTTCATTAAGAAGTACCTCATTCCTATCGATGGTTTCTGAAAACGATGGATCGTGAATGGCTCCCATGATGACTCTCTGCTTGCCCTGAAGAGGCAGAAGCCTCTTAGTTTCAATGTAAGCAAAGGAACTTGGAACTGGTTCAGCAGTGTTGCTATCTGTAAAATAGATGAATATCACCAGAAAAAGCAGACCCCATGCAAAGATCCCAAACAGCATGAGTTGTTTCCATTGCTTCAAGTTAGGTTTCATGGCAATGCCTTTACCAGCTCCTCTGTGCCTTGAAGTATTGGTGACAGAAAATGAAACCTGGAAAAAAAATCAAATATTAATCAAAAACGGTTCTAAAAATAGATACAATTCAGAAATATCTCAGCACACTTTGATAGAAGGTGCAGAATTAATATCTAAGCTGTAGCACAGAGGATTTGGAAGCAGACACAAACTCCAGAGCCTGCAGACACTGTACGAGTGACACGCTTTGGCTATAACCACACCATGACAGCTGCTAGCTACAAAAGAAGCTGGTGGCCAGTTTCTACAGTAACACTGGATCCTGCCTTCGGGGAGATCATGTGCCTGTCTGCTTCTGCTATATCAAGCGTAGCATTAAGAGAACAAAAGCAAAACCCATGCCTGGCTGCATGCACAGTGGTGGCAATATTAGCTGTCTTCTCTTTTGCCACTGAAGTCCTTATGCAGTGGGACTGTGAGCAAGCCTGTCCCCAAAAGGACCAGGCAAGGAGCACAAACTCTCAGATGGACAGCCCTCCTCTGCCCAAAGCCTTGAAAGGTTGGTCCTCTGTGGATATCATCAAGAGGAAGTAGGGAAGAGCATCACACCAGCACGTCAGAGGGGAACCTTCTCCTCAGCTGGTATGAACTGGCACAGTGTCAGCTGAGTACATTATTTGTTGTCCAGCATCACACCCAAGTAAGAGTGACTGTTGTTCCTCTGCTATGGATGCTGCATGCATACCGAGGTGGCATGGAGGTCTGCACGTCAAGGTGTAAGGGGTTTGTATTTTCCAAAAAGGGGGATGCATGGCACAACTAACTAAATACATGTATTTAGGGTGATGATATTAACATAAAGGGCATTGGTAGGGAATATCAGACTGAGACTTGGAAATCTGTACTCCACTAATACCTAGGGGTTTTGGACATCTTGTGCATTAGTAGAGGGAGGCATGGTCCAAAATGAAATAAAGTCTGACTGAGGCGGCTGTGTTCCAGGGAAAATACACTAGCACATTGCTGAACCATCATGTACACTATGTCCTTACATGAACTCACTTGTTTAACCAACTGGTATGGGCAAAACTGGCTGAACAAAGTCTGGCCTTCCCCTGTCATAAGCCTTACCATTCACCTCCTTGCACTACAGTCATCATCAGTATCTGTTGCTACACTGCAGTGTAACTCAGTGTACTACCTAGTGACAGATCACTTACCTGATCTGGATTAAAAATAAGCCCTTTCTGGAGCTTTCTTTCTAACCACATTTGTTTCAATGACTGCTTAATTGTGAGACTTAAGAACCTCTTATATCAGACAGCTGTGATCAGAAAAAGGGACCAGGAGTGGGGACAGGCTTGGATTTCATTAACAGCCTGTGTCTCAGGAGCCACCATCTCATCACACTGCAGCCAAACAGTTTACATGCCTCTGATAACACACTGCACGATTATACCTGACCATCAGGAGGGACCAAAACCACAGTCACCATATGCTATTTTTGCAAGCTGCTAAAGTAAATCAAAGCTGAGTGCAAAGTTTAGGCTGAAGCCGTAACTAAGCCTCTGTTTTCACATCGAAAGGAAATTAGCAATAACATTGGCATAAGACATTCTTCGTCCCTCATTTCTGCACTGTGCCTTCACCACTTCCAATACCCTTGTGTATGGGGCTGGAATATTACAAACTGAACCAGTAAACTAATACAGCAGGGGGTTAGGGTGGGGAAATATATGTTCAAGGCGTTATTGTGTTTTTTAAACTGGGCAAGCCC
Source organism: Agapornis roseicollis (assembly GCA_002631895.1). Taxonomy (NCBI): domain Eukaryota; kingdom Metazoa; phylum Chordata; class Aves; order Psittaciformes; family Psittacidae; genus Agapornis; species Agapornis roseicollis. The sequence continues at coordinate 43,576 of NDXB01017432.1, read as the reverse complement.
CTTATCCACTTCAGTGCGGTGACACATCCAGTTGTTTCAGCACAAATGAGGAGATTGCCTACCACAATGCAGAGGCGAGAACAAACCGTAGGTGGTATTAGCAGGGATACTTCAGGCTAGCATTTCTGCTGACCTCCTGGGAATGTGAGGCCACAGCATTACATTTCCAAACACAGTTTACTTGAATGTAGACAAAGCCTGGAACATTAAAAAAAAGCAAGCTGACTTTGGCACACAAGACGGTGTCCAGAGAAAGGATTCATAATGTCACACTTGGGTGACCAAACCTTACTGCAAACACATTCATTTCTAATACACCGAAGAAACGTAAGTGAATAATCATGAATGTTATATCACACAGGTTTGGCCTGGCTCACACAAACCACATGGAAAAAAGCTATTACTCCAACTGACCCATTTTCTACTTGCACTCTGCTGTTGCAAGATTAGTCTCTGCAGCACCTCAACGTGTCGTCACCGCCCCCCCCCCCCTTCCAATTTCAAATCACTGCAGACAACGTCCTGTGGGAGTCAACTTACAGTATATGAGTGTTGTGCAACTTTGGTCTGCCCTGAAGTTATTGCAACCTGCCCACTCATCAGTGTTCAGATGGTTTGCATTTTTAAATCAGCATTCTTTGCCCATCTGAACTGCTTTTATCCCTTTTTATCATTTTCCCTGCTGTGTTTCCCCAGCACTTTTCAACACATGGCTTCCAAACCACTGTATAAGTTAGTCTTTGCTCACTCAGATGTTCCTCCTGCTGAATATACATTTCTTACAGGATCTGAAAAGGAAGCATCTTGCAGAATCTTTTTAAGAGACAACCTTACAGGAAGTCAAACCTAGAAAGGAAGAGGTCACTAATACTTTCCACTGAGTCACATAACAAGTCCAGACACAATTTAAACATAATCCGTAACAAAATCTCACATCCTCCTCAATTTTTGTCCAAGATTTATTGTATCTTATAACCAGAAGTTGATAAGAAATAGAAAGATTTTAGCCTTAATTCAGGTGTGAGACTATGAAAGTTTCTATTCAGGTTACAATCTGAAAAAGGAATCAGTGGCATTATTAATTATTTTTAAATTAAAGCAAATGATTTTTTTCCCCTTTAACACCTACAAGATCATAAAACCGCATTCATCTCAGATGGTGTGCGCATATGAGCATGCACATAATTACCTTTTTCATGTAACAAAAAATTATCTGTGTAAAACAAGGCAAAAAACCCCCAGCATACAGCAGTGTGTTTGTCAAGATTGCAAGCAAAAGGAGAGGCACCAGAGAGAATAAATCCAAAAACTTTACACATTAACTACTGCAGAAGCTTATCTACAATCCCTTGTTGCAAGTGGGGCCTCAAAAGGATACTCAAATCTCTTGAAGACCGGAGCTATGCAGGCAAATCTCTGTGCTGCTTTAATGTTTTTTGCTCACAAGAAAAGCCTTGCCCTCCAACAGTACAGCTAAGCTGGAGGCAAATTCAAGGTCATTACAGTATTAGTTGCAAGAGGACCCCTACAACCTCCCAGAATCTTGAAGGTTGTGTATGGAAAGCTGTACTAAGCCCAGAGAACCATCAGTTTATCTTATCTCCCTCCACACTAAGCATCCAGACCTCTCCCCCTCAGCCCCTGCAGCTTCTCACACCTCACAGTCCCAGCTTTGGGAATGTCTGGGAAGAGAAGGCAGCCCCCCCCAACCCCTTGGCTGCTGCCTGGGGAATCTCCTTCAGTACCACTTGGGGATGGATGTGCTTGGGCTCATGCCCTGTACTGCTGGAGGCAGTGCATCTCAATTGCGAAGAGAAAACCATTTGTGTAAGAAACCAGAAATGACGATCATAATGAATTACACTGGCTAAATAAAAACAGGCTGTTTCATGGGTGTCATTACTGAAGTCCACTGAATGCTTCACAAGTAAACTTCCATCTCTCTCTCATCTATGCTCATCATACAGCTTTCAAGCTATTAAAGCAAAAAAGAATGTTAGAATTATCATTAATGTTTGTCCATTGTCTCTAACCTCACCCCCCCTGCCATAATAATCTTCCTTATTTACAAACAGTGAGACAGCTGGACTCCCAAGCTCCTGCTAAGGAAGACCAGAAGAATGAGTCTGTACCTGGGGAAAACACCCAGGACTTAGCCCAACCCAACTTCCTCTTCAGCAAGACTAATAAACCTGTTTGCCCCAGAGTCTGATGATCTCATTTTCCTATGCATCCCCTTCCTGATGGGCTCTTTCAATCATTAACTGATTTAAGCTCTAGCTACCATATGGAGAGGGGCTTTTTCCTTACCTAGCTTGGTTGTTTGCATGAAAGCCACGGAAAACATGAGGCAAGGTACAAATGAGTGAAGGGGGTAGAAAGGAGAGACTTGCTCATTCACTTAATAGAAGTATCAGTAAGAGCCGTAGAAAAGAAAGGCAAACCCCACTTGTATCTTTGCATCAGCAGAGGAAATAAAGCCAATTCCCAGTGGAAACTGAAGGCCAATGTTCCGAAAGTGGCACCCATTTGTGGGAAGTTTCATTTTGGTAGGCTACTATGCAAGAAATCAGCATGTTCCCCTCCCCCTATATAGCCCATTGTGTTGCAACAAGGAGCACTTTAAGTTTTTCTAAAGTAGGCCTCCTGACTATTTTTTAAATGAGAAGAGATGGATGAGGGAGATTTTCTTTTTTTATTCCTTTGAAACATTCCTCCCTTTCAACACTGTCTATTGTTAAAATTAATTTGTACAGACCCCGGCAGCTCAGAGGTCAGGATGGTTCAAGTTGATGTTCTAAGATGTGCACTGTTATGTTAAACAGGGTTTTTCTTGGCTACAGCTTTGCAGCGGGAAGGTCACCTCGGGGTTATTTGGGGGAGCAAATGTTAGCTGTGGGCAACCGTTCCCAAAGGGCTGAGAACCAGACCAGGGTTTATTTGATGGAAAGCTTAGGCGTCCTGAGCAGATAGCAAATGCTCCTTTAGTTTGCTTCATCTCTTAGTCAGCTAATTCCAGGGTATTAAGAAACCTCTGGCAGAGGGCAAGACAGCTGGAGGCTGCATTTCCAGGGTGGGGAAACACACTCATCCTCTCATGCGGGAAGTGCCAAATTGGTTTTAGCATTATCACATCATTTCTGCAGTGCAAGCCATACAGTAGGCAGCAACAGACAGGCAAGCCTGTGGGGAGTGGTGACTGCCAAAAGATGTATATTAGTCTGTTGATGGCCTGGGTACTTGTCTTATTGGCTGTGATTAGGCTTTCCAATTAATGAATCTCTTTTGGACAACTTCCTTGTTAGTCCCAATAAATCTGGCTCCTTCCTTCAACATTATTTTCAGAGGAGTCAGGCTGCATTCAGTATTATTTATGGCTACATAAGAAAATGTCTTCTGAAACAAAGAAGAAACAGCCAAACAACCCAGAAGTGGGATTTATTTTTTTTAGCATTACTCAGTGCCTTTTTAACTTATATTTAGTTATCTTAGAGAAAATTTCTTGGGAGATATGCAAATGATCATATTGCTAACCTGAATCACTCATTAAATGTGAGCCAAGTGTCCCAAGCCAGGGCATTTGGGAAGCAGTCTCAGGTTCTTGTTTGCTTCTAGGGATGCAGGCAGGCAGTGTGCCTGTTCTCAGGTCCTCTGATAAAACCTAGGATTTTAAGTTAAAAGGGGTGGAGTTAAGTGGCTTTTTTTATTATTATTATTATTATTTTTCTAATGCCCCATTTCCAGGAGCTCAGGCTGTATGAAAATTACCAAATATAGTGAGACTTGCAGTAAAACTCACTCAAGCTGGCAACCCAGCAGCTGGAGAAATGCTCAGTGGGGTTTCTGCCAAAGAACGTGTCCTAGATTATTCTGTAAGAGCAGGGGGGCTTAGATGCATCAATCCCTGGGTTTCAGTGGGAGGTCAAAGCTACCTTCTAAGCATCTGATACTCACTTGCCGTGCTCCATCATCAAGTTTAAGCTGCCTGGCACTGAAACCAGCCATTACTTTCCCACAGCCCACAGTGCCGCCTGCACAGCCCAGGGACCACATACAGGTTACATGAGTGTGGGCTGACAGGAGGGAAGTAAAAATAGCCATACCAGCTCTTAGCCATCACATGCAGACTTTCCCATTGCCAGTGGAAATGGTTCTGCAGAGCATCAAGGGCCAAAAAAAACCTGGCTTCGCAGTGACTGCACCTCTTGGGCTGGCTCGGGTCAACCTCCATCTACCCAACCTGTAGCATCTTTTCTCATGAGCCATGACAGTGGCTCTCGCTCTGATACACACCAAGATTTTACACTGGCTAGAATTTCCTCCCAAATTTCAGGTTAGGGGAGACCATGCAAACTCTTTTTTATTTACAGACTGGTTGTGAGCTAGCCACAGTCTTGTTATTCTAACTGAGGATTTCTGTAGAAATGTACTGCGTATCACTGCATGTGAAATTCAAAGCAACTTCAGTGTAAATCACTTCCAGGCTCTTCAATCAAAACTACAAAGGGGCAGAAGCGTAACATAGTCATGCCAAAAATAAGCAATTTTCACAACATAAACCAGCCCTGACAGCCTCTCAAGGAGCCCCTCACATAGCCGCATACTACCTTCACTCAGTCTTACCTACTTCTGACCCCTTTTTTTCTGTCATTTCCTCTTGTCATACTTTTGCTGTGTCCTGGCCCTGTTCACAATCAGATGCAAAGGTTCAAAGGCTGCTTCAAGTTTCAGCAAATATCAGCAGTTCCACCAGCTGACATGGGTGCAGAAGCCACCACTTTGGCCAGTCCCTCACACACAATAAAGAGCAGCTAAGGGATCTCTTCTGTCCTTGCAGAACTACCAGCTGGCTGTTTTGGACAGGTTTTGGGTACATTTCAGCTGCCACAACACTGTTGCTTGATGCAAGCACCAGGAAAAAAAACCCATAAACTTTCATCTGTGCTAGTATGAAACTACTGCAAATACACAAAGACAGTGCAAGTCACTTTTCCAGAGTGAAACTCAGTATGCCACTGCATAAACTGCAGATTGTAGACGAACTGTAGTCATTCCCAAGGGACCTGATCAGCATTAAGGTCTTGGGAAGCCAAATGCTGTGCATCTGCATAAGGCCTGCTTGCTGAAAAAGCAAGCTGGCTTTCGATAAAAGCCAGGTGTGGAAACAAGGCATCAGACTGATGCCCATCACTTAACTTGTGTATTCTTCATTCATACATAATCACCTTATTAAGGTACTTACTTTTATTGCTGAGGTAAGGTCAACAAGGAGGATGCAAGTAAGCCAACACAGGGAGGAAGAAGCAAGGAATAGGGGGGGCTGGGAAGAGGCTGGGACACTGGGTCAGGCAGGAAGGAAACCCAGCTGCAGAGCAGCACAGAGGGCAGGAAGGCAGGGGTGAGTGGCTGAGAGGATGAAGAGAAGCTATGCCTACAGAACTAGTGAAACAGCAAAACATCACCTGCCAGAGGCGGGGCCAACTCATCACTGAGGCATTGAGAATTAAAACCAAAACTTCCTCCCACTAAGAACAATCACATCCTTCTTTCTGTGTAAGCACTGGGTGAGCCCTGCTACTGCTGAGGTCTCTGACATAGAGCATGCTACCATATTTCTCCCAAGCAACTGATGGGAGAAAAGGCCACCATACTCCTGCAACAGTCAGGATGTCTGCATGAGCAGCAGTACCCATGCTGTGTCTTCCCCCCTTATTCTGAGCAGCCCTTCTCAGATCAATGTGTTGCTTCCTGCTACCCCTGTTCATGGGAAAGGGAACCCTGGGGCACCAAATGAGCTCCTCAAAGGTGGAGCATGGCCCTTGCTCCTCTCCCACCTCATGCATCAGGGTACCCTTAGACAGAGCTTTGCAATGGATTAATACACACAATTGAAGAGCATATTTTCTTCCTCTCTTCTACCCTGTGCATGTCTCTTGACATCCATGCAGAGATGCTCCCATCTACAGGCAGGGCTAGTGCTCAAGAACGATAGTGCCCATCTTCAACACAGCCTGGCTTTTTGTGGGCCTGATCCATCCCTGCCCACAGAATAAGGTTTTAACTCCCTTCCCCCTGCAAAAGCAGCATATGCCTATGTTCTAGTGTCATGTGTAACTGAACATGATGGCAGAAATCTCTTAATGTCTCGAAACAAGACAGATGTGCACAGAAATAGATAGTCTACCCAAAATCTAATAAAGCATAAGGGAAAAAAAGTCCAGCCAACATACATAACTCTATTTAGTTTCCCCCCTCTCTTTAAGGGACAGCTTTTGATACCATACTTGCAAAAACACATAATTCAAAAAAGGAAGGAAGTGCTTTGAGGGTTTTTTATTTAAAGCTTGACAGGATAAACAAATCACAGTCTCATTAAATCACACAAATCTCAGACTACACACAAGACTAAACCAGAGAAATAGGACGTTACAAATCTCCACGCAGTTCTACACTTCCAGCACAACAGCTCATTTTATTTCTGCTCTTGGCAAGGTTAGAATAAAAAGCTTCTTTTCTTTGCTCCATAAATGATTTTAGATGCTATATTACTTGAACTTAACACAGCAGTCATTGCACAGAAAAAGGGCAATCTGAATTGCTTCGTGAAAGAAGGGAACGTTTATACTAACATACGCATGAACAGAGAGCACAGTTACAAAAGGTCTGTTTCAATCCTATCACAAAAAACTTGACCAAATTCACAAAGTCTTCCAAGCAGAAATGCTTGGAGAAATTTGATTTTCTATTCTTAAAGCAACAATGTTTCTGAGATATACTGATTATCCATACCACAATACAGCAGTAAATTTTATATCCGCAGAGTATGTTTATATTTCATGTTCCAATAAAGCAAGTCCTATAGGCACCGTGGTTTGCTTTGCTTTCTATTACTGACTTTCTTATTAGACCGCAGTTTGTCTTTTTACATTTGTTCCAGAGAGCAAGCAAGCTCTTGTTTTAAAACTCTAAAAAAAGAACAAGAGTAAATAAATTGTTCCCTGTTTCTCAGCTCTCAGTGCCAATTCCTATTTGTTTATGTTAGCAATGTGATTGTAAGAGAGCATTTAGGAAATTACCATTGTTAATGTCTCATTTCTATATACTGATACACATACATACAAAAAACATGCCTTCTATAGGCTTATTCGCTCTATGCTAAAAGCTTGAATGAAAGTTTCGCCCTGGAAGATGGCTTGCCAAATTGAAGGATGAAGCCCTTAGCCCTTGTAACATTACAAATACAATCCACAAGTGAAGTTTCCTGGACTGGAACAATTTTTTTCTCCCTTTTTTGTACATTTTAATACTTAACATGACTATGCTGATGATAAGCCAACCTACATTAGCTGGGATGTTTTGTTTGGCTTCATAAAGCAAAATAAAGTGGTATTACTACTTAACTTCTCTTTCTTTCTTTCTTTCTTTCTTTCTTTCTTTCTTTCTTTCTTTCTTTCTTTCTTCCTTTCTTTCTTTCTTTCCTCCATTCTAGCACTGTTTTATGCATGGCTCAGGGCAGTATTAGTTGGAACTATGACTAGAGCAACAGAAATCTCTTCTGTGGGGGATACAGCTGTTTGTAACCTGACACGAACCACTGGGACCTGAATCCTACCTGTCGAGAAATTTTGCAGAGAAACAGGATTTCTAAGAACTACCATCATGAAACCAATATGACAAATAGTGACAATTAAATCAAGGTTGTTGGTTGGATTCTCCATAGTTTTCCCTTTTGTGCAGTCATTACCGTCCATGTGCAGCACAAGTCTTCTCTGCAAGCTCTTACAATTCACTACAAGTACAAACGACTTCACAAGGTGAAAGTAGCAGAAAAAAACAACCAGGATCTCTGAAAGTTCTGCCACCATTTAAACAGTGAGAAACTGAGGTAATCGAGGGGCAAGACAGAGCTGGCTAGTTTGCAAGATTATTTGCATTAGTTGCTTGTGTCATAAAAGAGAACAAAAAACAGTTCTGAGCCCATCCTCACTGGATACAACAGTGGTATTACCATTTGATGCTGATTTTCACCATCATAAGAGACAAGGAAATCTAAAGCCTTGTATTCTGAGATCCAGGGTCACTGCAGATTAATCTGTGAAAGAGTAAATGCTTTTCTTACTAAGAAAGATACTTGGCAGAGGTTGCTGACATGCCTTTACAGAGGAAAGTCTCCATTTAAATACTGTCTTTGAAGTCTGAAGCTAATCAGGGTACACATAATATATTCCTTCAACAAGTGGGATTATCAACATTTTCATTAAAATATCTGTTAGTATTTCAGATGCTGGTTATGGGGGTTTTTTGGGTTTTGTCTTTTTTTTTTTTTTTTTTTT
>NDXB01017432.1:11567-26916 GCA_002631895.1 Agapornis roseicollis | reverse complement strand
ATTTTACCAACATCCCCCATGTTTAAAAAAAAAAGGTGAAAAAAACACAAAAAAAAAAAAAAAAAAAAATCCATAAACTATGTACGCAGTAGATAGTAAGAACTGAAGTGTTCTCCACATTGTTTACCCAACTGAATATTTATCAGAGCTCTTTTATTTTTGTACCGGCTTCATACATCGGTTCTGTCACCTTTTAACCACAGATAATCTACCTCAGAGGTTTGCTCTTCTCAGGAGAGACCACACAATGCTCATTCTAGTTTTACAAAATACACAGCCTTGTGCTGGGTGGACACAAACCCGTGGAACACCAAGGAAAGCTGTCAGAGGAGGATGTCTCATGGTCTCCCATGCCGTGGCTCTCCTGACTCATCTTCCTGCTCATCTTTCCTTTGGGAAGGGGTGCTACCCTCTCCATCCTGCCGTTGCCTCATGAGCTAATGAAAAGTGCACCTCCCTCCCCCTCTCAATTCACAGAGGGCCAGTCACAGTCTGACCCTAACTTAACACTCAGGCTGTAAACTTACTTAATACTTGTAGGAGAAGTTATTTTTCTCAAACATACTGATGGCAGCACATGGCCCATCGACAGGTTTATTATTGTAAGACACTTTTTCCACCAGCTTATAGTCTTTTTTATAAACACGTGTTTCAGCACATAATAAAACCCCTAAGAACTGTTTCTGAAACATGCAGATACAGAAAGTACTCTTCAAGGTTTGTCAAGATCATGAAAGAAACAATCTTTAAGGGACTTCCATTTTTATAAATGTCTTTTTCTAAACATCTTTTAAATCTAAGGGTGCTGAGAGTTATGCAAGTTAAACAAAACAACAAAAAAAGAGAGAGAAGTGAATTCTCTTTGTTAATGCCACATTATTCTCCATTTTGTCAAAGCAATCATTTTTATACCTAGAAAACTTCTCCTTCCGCTAAGTAGACCATTTAACTGTGCTTTAAATCAAAACATGTGTTTTATGGGTGAATGAGAAGCTTCTGAGAAAAGGTGGCATATTATAAAGAAAATGTCAACACCACACCACTAGTCATGCAAACTCATCAGTATAAAACCACCCTTGGTATTCTGTGCAATTCAGCTGTGCTAATAAAAGGTCTGTATGTGGTGGAGTCAAGGTAGTTAGATCACAGCTTTACATCCATCCGTAAGGCTATATCCAAGTTAAATACCTGTAAGTATGTCACTACCTGACTTTCCTATAAACCACATTATGTTCTTAAGAAATAAGGCTTCTTGACTATGCAGTTATAATGCAATTTCTGTGCTAGCACCACTGGTTGTGTGGATGGGAGGGGGGGGAGGGGGGGGAAGAGAAGAAATTACATAGTGTACACTGCTTTCTTCAAAAAATTCCTGCACTTCTTTTGTTCTTAACGCTTCCTCTATAATGACTCATGATATATTTAGCCCAAGCAGGCTTTCTTTTAAAACCAGTTTCTTCAATACACCAAAATATAACCCAACTCAGGTATATTTGCTAGGAGCTTTGATTGCTACCACCCAAGTTTATTGTCTCCTGTGGAAAGGAGTCTTCAGCTAGAATAAAAACTAGGACTCACAGGGGTCTAGATCCAAAACCCACTTAAAAGCAGCACAAGACCTTTCACTGATTCTATGGGACTAGGCCTGTAGTTCACTGAAGACACAAGACACTGAAGATACTGAAGACACAGGTTCACTATCATACAGTGAAGACACTGTATGATACAATACATTAAATACTCCTTAACCACTAGAACAGAATGTTGCAACCACTTTGAACATTTCATTAGTATTTAGGGCATTTAGGGGGTGAAAGAGCATGTCTGGTTTGGGTTTATTTTTCTTCTCCCCAAAATGACACTCCTCACAAACTGTAAGATGTTAAAGACACTAGAAAAAATAATCTGTGGCCAGAAGATTTAAAGCTTAAAGAAAAAAAAAAGCTCCCCAATTTTATCACAGAAATACTGTTATAATTGGCATGCATGAGCTTGCATTCAAAGAAAACTCATTTGTTAAACTTAATCAGTGGCCTCAGCCAATTTGTCAGTAACTACTGTCAAGTCTGGACATGATTAGCTTCACTGGGACATACAGGATGCCCTCTATAATGCTTCCACAGGACGAAATCCTAAACCCAATGAAGCCTTTGAACATTTTGCAATCAACTTATTGACATGGAGCCAGGACCTCATGGATGCTGTTGTAGGCTCTACTTTTTTTTTCTGCTTTCATAGATGAAGCCTTTCTAGGAAACAGACAGGCCAAGAGCTCCAACAGTAAAACATGGTCTTTCTCAAGCAAGCAGAGCACAAATAGCAATCACAGGACCGTACTCTGTGTTTGGAAAAACTTAACTGTCTGGATCGGTTTGAAGGCTAAGATGAAGCATAATGTACTTGTCAGCCACTCTAACAAGTCTTTTGACAAGGGGGCTGGCTCTGCGCATCTAATTGCGGTGGCTGCTCCTATGATGTGGAAACCTGTCTATTGGAAACTGCATTTCACAGGTGACTAAACAGCCATTGGATGGTAACAGCTTTCATTTGTTACCTGACCTCCATCCTCTTCTGCCACGTAAAGGTGAATGGCCCAATATCCCATTGCCAGGCCAAAGCCAAACGCCTCCTGCTCTGCGTAGTGAATCATAAAATACCTACAATGTTTTTCAGATTTGCATTGTATTGAAGCAGCATTTTGAACTAGCATCTTCTTATCTAGGAATCAGCCTCATAAAAGGATGTCAAATTCTGCACTACTTGGTTATGCAAAGACAGAGCTCTTTGGACCATGACTGTAGAACATTTCTCTATGTTTTTATATATATACACATAGAAGGTATTTACTGAAGTCCTGTCCCTCAAACAGAACTTCATAGGCAGAAGACACTTGTTAATTCATAGAGACTGGATCAGAGCCTTTGCTGATGGAGAGACATGACAGCGACCAGACCAAAAGTAGTCCTTCCAGTGACAGACTGAAAGGTAACTCTACTATCAGAATTAAATACAGAACTTAGCATAGTAGATCTAATTTAAAAGGAAGATTCATCAAATATTACACCCTCCAGACCTCTGTCTCCATCAATGACATAATGGATTCACTTCTTCTCATTAAGTCCTCTGCATCTGGTGGGCCACATATCTTCCACTCATATATGCATCACAAGGGAAGAAGAAACTTCCCTTTCCATGTTTGACAGCTGTCTAGTTTACACGATTTCTGTGGCCAGTTCTTCCCATATAGCACTTGCAGTCACTTCACAACCCTAGCTATGAAACACCCTCTTCTCAGATAGCATTTATGTAATTTAAGTAAACATGGGATTATACAAAACCTGCAGTGAATCATACTCAGATGACAATCACAGAGCTATGCAATGAGAAACATTTACTTTTCATTTACATTTAGATTTCTGAAGTGCAACCTTCCAGAAGGCACAATGCAACAACACACACAAACAGCTGTACAGTTGTATCTCCAATGACATGTAAGAGCATTCTAGGCCACCACATCCCAGTGCCCAGCTCTGCTTCACTTCCCCAGTTCTCACCAAACCTCTGGCTGTCTTCAGCTGTGTGGAAGATTTGGCCTCTCCAAACTGACTGGTGTCAAAGAAGGCTTTGAAGGCCTGTAGACCAAGAGACTCTGACAGGAGCAAGCTCCCAGGGTCAAGGACCCTCATCAACAACACTGGTAACAGCTCCCTGACATTTAACCCTTCAAGCATTTATTCTCCTGGAAAGAGACAATCTCTGAAAAATACAAACAACAAACATAATGATCTTGGCATACTTTGCCTTCAAGACTAACTACTGATGCACTGTTTCTAGTGCATGTAAAAATTTCAGACCAGATAAAAACAAATCTGAATTTCTTCGCAAATTGCTTTTCTCAGAAATGTTACAGATCAAGGGAATCAGTTTTCTATGGCTGCCCCATACAAAAGACTGGGTCTAAAATACAAAATATTCGTAAAACCAGTAATAAATATAATTTTTTAGACATTTTTCTCAGGTACGATATGATAGTTATGGTCAGCTTTTCACATGATCTTGCACCCTAAATGTGACACAATGAGTTCTATAGGAGGAAGACAGCATTTATGGATAGAATGAATATCCATTCTCCATGTTTAAACACACAAAGAAGCACTTGCTGTGTTTGATCCCTTCATTATAAATTCTTTGTGGTGCAGATTTTATCCCATGCCACTACTTTTACATTCTTAAAGTCATTTTCAAGACACACAATGTCACTGGAAGAAATAACCTTAACTTCAGTAACAGTTTAAAAACTTTCAGGAAAAAAAACCCATAACAGCGGCTTTCCCATTTGTGTTGTGGTTTGGTGGATACCTAAATATGAATGATAGAGTTTTAAGAAAGATCAAAACATATTACCATGTGAATGGCATGCAGAAGAACTGTTCTGAATTACAACTAACAAAATCACAACCTAACTGTTTTAAGTAATGCAAACTGGAAACGTAGTTGGCACTACTGCAAATGAGAGCCTAAAAAGTGCAAAGTTCAGGGAAAAGCCATGCATGCAGCTGCTCCAAAAATAACCATGGTCAGATAGAAGTCTGAAAGCAATTATTTGGGCTGAATATTGTACACAGACCACTGCACTAAGCTTCTATAATTAAACAAGACAAAAGTTCAGATGGTGTCTAATAAACCATTTACTGCATTAATTATATTCAAGTATGGCAGTCTGATGCTTGGTAATAACTAATAGCAATAGGAAATAATTTAAAGAAAGTATCTGATGCTGTAAATTTCATTCATCAGTGCCAATGTTACTAGTCAGCCTTTCTAACACACGTCAAATGCATGAAAGGGATACTGCTTAGTGTCAGGAAGAGCTACTTAAGGGGTGTAAACCTTTACTCTGAGGGAAGTCAGCAGTACCATTTGACAAAAATTACTTTTGCACTATGAAAGCAGCAGCAAAGCCAGATTTTCCATTCCTTGAACAAAGTCCCTATGTCTTTGTTACAAAGTTACGGTGTCACAGGGGCATCTCATTTTTTTGTAGCAGCAACAGCATCTCGACAGACCTTCACAGATCAACAGATTTTTCCACTGACCCTCTTCCCTGGGTTTGCCTTCACACTGATCACACAGCATGTGTATACATCTGCAATTTTAATAGTATTTGCAGCAATTTCTCATCAAGATAATTAATATTAGAGAGGTATTTAATGTATGTTGGCTTCTTTTAATGCTGTTAGTAGTTAAATACATTGAAAATGAGCCAACACCATTTGCCCAAGTAATTCTCTGTGGACCAATAGTCAATACTGTAGGAAATACAGAGAAATTCCCAAAACACAAACCAAAGATTACTGCAGACAGATTTGCATGAAATTTCTGATGGCCCAGTAGCATTCCAATAACTTACATAAAATCCAGCATACTCGACTTGAATACACAGTAACTAACATACACGGCATCAGTTCACAATGCAAGCATTAGGATGCTATCAACAGGATGCTGGTTTATCTCATTTCACTAATTTGAAACAGAAAAAAAAAAACCCACCAAATTCTATAGGATTACAATTATTTTCTATTTTGCTTTCGTAATTTCAAGTCAGGAAATTATACCTCCAGGTTTTATTTATGCACAACTCTGTTTAATCTAAGAGGGCGTATAGCAATCATTTTGCACATTTCAAAGAGATAAGGTGAAAATATAACTTTATCCATAAGGTTTTTCCACTTGGACATTTATATATGCAATCCTAACACCCCCTTAAGCTCCTTTTATAAAGTTTTTTGTAAGACCTTCCCTATTGTTTGGCCTTTCTTTTCCTTTCCTCTATAGAAAATACAACACAAAACACAGAATGTAGAGGTCTGCAACTTTGTAACAAACCTCTAACATTCTGTATACATCCTCCAACTCTGAATGCACAGTGTGGACAATGCTGGGAAATCCTGTCCTCATCCCCCAGATGAACTATAGAAGAAAGAAAAGGAGTTCTCTGACTACCACATCAGGAGTTGTGGAGGTCCTAAACTCCATCACAGAAGATTTTTGCTTACAGATAGTACAAAGTCTGCTCTTACAGGATCTCAAATCCAGCGCTTCCACAGCAAATGGCAAGGAGAGCCCTGCCTGCTTCAGCAGAGGTGTCTGTCAAGACGCCCCTTTGTTGTCAGCTGCAGAATTAGTGCGAGTATCTTGGGGTCTGAACACACAGGCAGGACCTCATCTCCAAACCCTTTGTCACAGCTTCTCATTCAGAAAAAAGAAAATAGCACATCTTTTCCCAATAGTGCAGCTTTTGGTCTTTGCAAGTCACACACAAACCCAGTATGCAACCACTGCAGGATTTCCAGTCAAACAGCACTTTAGTCGGAAAGCACATACAAGGGAAGAATACCTCCAAATCCACTTTAAATTTAAAATAGTAATAAACCCCCCTGCTAAAAAAAAAAACCCTGCAAAAGCTTCATCTTTACATGGAAAAAATGCAGTCATTCTTTCCCTAATCCAAAAGCCCCACACTATCAAAACCAGCTGAATTACTTTCGCATAAGTTTTCCAAACAAGAAAAGACATACAAACACATACATGTATGAAAATTACCTGTATGCAGACACCACGCCTGTAAAGTTTCATTGCAAAAGGGTTAAAGATCAGAAAGTTCACAAGACTGAAAAAGGAAAATCAGACTGAAAAAGGAGCAAAAACCTTAACCTTGAGGTTGGCTGCTGCTGCCTCCTGCCTACCACTTCACATTTCCCTCCGCATGAAGAAATAGCTAAATCTTACTCCAACAGTTAACAACTAAATTAGGTGAACGAGTAACCTACTCAAATTTTTTTCTAGTGCCAAGTGAAACACACTGCCATGACAAAACCAACTACAAATGGTAGCTGAGTATTGGAGATGCTCATGTTCCCGAGGAAATGCATCAGGAGACCACAAAAGTGATCCACACTGCTTATTAGAAGTAAATTCGTACAGACCTTTTTCTTCGAGAACATTGATTTTTACATGCTAGCACGACTATTTATAAGCGCAATCTGCAAAAGCAAATATAGAACTAATAGAATAGCCTTGAAAAGAAATCACAAAAAAAAGTCTCATTTAAATTCCTGGAAAGCGCTGCTTCTCTGCACACATCTATTCAAGCTCTCTTGAGCCGGAGAACCCTACTAAAAACACACCCTGCACACACTCCCCGCCCGAAAACTGTTAAGCCAAGAAGCCACTAAGCTACGCCGCTGAGAATCCATATGGCTTCACATATAGGATTTTCCTCCCCGCAAACGCGCACAAACCCGCCCCCTTTAACACCCCCTCTCGCCCCCAAAATAAATCACAGCGCCTTCCTCCCGGGGGTGCCCCTACGTACCGCGGGGCGCTCAGGGCTCTCTGGGGGGCCTGCCCCCCGAGGTGCAGCAGCCGGGGCGGCGCGGGCGCTCCGCCTCGCCGCTCCCCACGCGGTGCCTCTCCCCCCGCATGCTGCTGGCCGCCGCTCGCACAAAGCGCAGGGCGCGGGCAGCCGCCGGGGGCGGGCGGCACCCCGGATCCCGCCGGATCGCAGCGGCGGCACCAGCGCCGGGAGGTGACACGGGCGGCGGGCGGCTCGCAGCGGCGCAGCACCGCCCCCCGCCCCACGGGAGCCGCCCCCCCCCCTCCCAACCGGGAGCCGCCGCCCGGCCCCTCCCGGGATGGGGGCGCTCCCGCCCCGTTACCGCGCGGGCGGAGCTGGGCGCTACGGTGGCGGGGCGGGAGGCTGCGCTGGCTGCCCGGCGGAGGGGGCCGCCCGCCTTGGGCTGGCTTCGGGCACGCCGGGGTCTGCCCCGGCGCCGTGCCGAGCCGTCCCGGCTCATTGTTCACGGAGGGCAGAGGCGGGAGGGGCGGGCGCTGCGGAGGGAGGGGGCAGCCCCGGCGCTGGGGTAGCGCCGCACCTTCCCTTTCCGCACGGGCAGGGGCTGCGGGCAGCGCCGCACCTTCCTTTTCCGCACGGGCAGGGGCTGCGGGCAGCGCCGCATCCTTCCTGAGCTGGTCGGGGACGGGGTAGGACCGAGGATGGGGGCGCCGCGCCGCGCTGCGCTAGTGTGGTTGCTGTGCTGCACCTTCGCGGGGCTGCACTGTAAGAGTTGAGAGCGGGAGGCAGGAAGGGGTGGGAGGTGAACAGGCGGGGGCCGGCCCGGTAGTCGGTTTGCCTGCCTCCCCCGGCTTGCCGAGCACGGAAAGTGCCTCGGGAGGCTCTGGCACCACGGCAGCTGCCGAGCTCCAGCACCGAGATCCCAGTTGGGCTGTCCAGGCAAAAGAGGTTTCCCTGTGTCCGGTGAGGAAAGTTGGAGGCATGGTCCACTCCCGCACCGTCTGAGAGCCGGGGTGACGGGGCTCTGGCACCCATGCTGCGTGGAAGCGACGCAGCCAGCTTCGGCTCTTTAAGATTAGGCTCCGTTAATTAAGGAAATATTTTAAGCTTAAAGGTCTCCTGAGAAGAAACACATTAACTCACTCGCAGAGCGGGTAGAAAACCAATGCTGTAGATCAGGGAGCACAAAGGAGAGGGGAGGTCAAAGAGATGCTGAAGGAGGCACGGTGAGTGCTCCCTCCTGCCGTTGGACCCTCACCGCCTTTCCAGTGGTACTTCCAGTGGCTATCCAGCGACAGAGGAGTGTTTGCAGTGCAGTCCTCCCTATCCCTTCCCTGCTTGCTGAACAGCTAAAAATACCTTAAAGCATATTTAATGTCTTTGTTCAGACTGAGTAGTGGTTTACTTTGAAAATAGTCTAAGTAAGTCTTCACTTACAAATAATCAACACAATGATGAATACCCTTCATTGTGCTGAATCTATGCTCTAAGATAAGCGTCTGTGTAAATGCATCAGAGGCGGTAGCTTCTTCGTGCCCATATTTGTAAGGTGGGAGATGATCGGAACACCGTGCCTGCAAAAGGCACGCCTTCAAAGCTCCAGAACTAGTGTTGGAATCAAACCAGTTAGTACTAAAGTAAAAAAAGATGCAAGTCGTTAAATGAAGAAGGAATACCACAAAGGGGTGAAAGACAAAACACAGTCAAGAACAGGTTAACAGTTTTAAAAATGATTGTTGAAATAACACTCCATGCCAAAAGCAAATAAGGATTGTAAATGCCAGCGAAGTTCAGCCACTTACTTGTGCTATTTTACTGAGAATTTTCATGAATCGCAAAGCAATTGATGAATAAAAATGTGTTGGGTTTGGGTTTNGGTGAAAGACAAAACACAGTCAAGAACAGGTTAACAGTTTTAAAAATGATTGTTGAAATAACACTCCATGCCAAAAGCAAATAAGGATTGTAAATGCCAGCGAAGTTCAGCCACTTACTTGTGCTATTTTACTGAGAATTTTCATGAATCGCAAAGCAATTGATGAATAAAAATGTGTTGGGTTTGGGTTTTTTTTTTTTCGTGGTGGGTTTTTTTTTTTCTTTTTTCCTCCCTCAACCTAGGACATTGTGAAAAACATTGCAAACCTAGAGCTAATTTCTTCCAAAATATAAAACTCCTCATTCATCAATATGATATGGTGTGATGAAAGTGGGTTTTCTTACATGCATGTAATAAAGGCAGTAAAAAACCCATTGAAAAGGACTGTGACATATATCTACAGATTGGTTCTATGGGCACACTGCTGCTAGAAGGATAGCCCTGTATAGCATTCATTCAAAAATCTGAATTTATAAACATAATTAGCAATTAAAGGATGGATATTTTCTCAGAATTTTTTTTCCAGGCTTGCTGCATCTGTCTATAAAATGATGTGCTGGCTCATACAATAAACCATAAGCATGTGTTTTAATAAAACAAAGTGAAAAGTAGATAGTGCTTACTCAATCATTTAATTTATTTAATTATTTTAAAAATAGGAATCTAAATTTGTAGAACTCTACAGACTTCTCCATCTGTTACAGTTTGAAACTGTGCTGTTCTTTAGTAGGCTCATTTTTAATATACCAGTGAAATAGAATTTCAGTTCAGAATGCAACATAAATGAATAGCATAAATTAACTGAATGTTGCAAGGGAGGTGATGGCACTAAGATATCCTGCATGGGAATCTGGGATAGTTTAAACGCAGTATCGGGAGAGCTTGTCGCCCGAAGACTTCCTTCTCTTTCAGCAAAAGACATCCAGAATAGGCAGTTATGTTGGTGACAAGTAATACTGGTTGAGCATAATTTTTATTGACTGCAGTGGGAGTAGTCCCTACACATCTAAATGTCAAATTTATCTGCAGAAGGCAGGTGGAGTTAGTTTGCAATCTAATTGGTTTGCTTCTGCCTTTGACATTCTGCATTTGGCTTAAACTGGACTCCAAAATGGAAGAGCTCAGCATCCTGTATTTCTGCCCATCAGCCTGATTCTGTCTTCAGTTTCAATGGTGTAATAAAGAACAGCTTTCCTGGAAAACAGGAGAGTGAATTGGTTTAAGGTCAGTAAGTTCAGCATCAGGCCCCATGGTGTCAGAGCAGCCTGGGGAAGGGTTTGAGATCAGAGGAGAGTAATTGCTGGCAAGTCTGGAATGGTAAAGAATTTACTTTCACAGGTTCACAGCTTGAAGGATTTGTCTTTTATATAAATTGGTAACAGTAGGGTAAAGTTACACACAATTGCTGTTGCCTTGTTATTGAGTTTGACGACCAGTACAGATGCATCTATCACTTTGTTTTGTTACAGTGTTAGAGCAGTACATATAAATAAAGAGCATAAATAACATAATTTACTATGAGTAAGAGTCATGGTATATTAAAAATGGTGACACAGAAAGAGCTTTCACCTCTCCTGGAAAAAGTTTTATAACAGATCTTTGTAGTCATCATTTAAGCTGGCAGTATACAATACACAAAGATCCTTAAAGCCCAGTCATAAACTCATTCAACTTTTTCAAAATACATCCTTGGCTAATGTAAAGGATGTAAACCCCACTGATGTAAAGGGTTTTTTTTCCATTGACTTTACCAAAGCTGAGTTTCATTCAAGTAACTACAATGAATTTTATTTCAGAACTAGTCTGGTTTTGAACAAAAGATGCACTTTTAAGGTTACATTAGTAAATAAGCACTGGATACCCACAGATCGTTCATCTCCCACCTCTCATGATCCCCCAGGATAGTTTTCTGTCATTAGTCCTCGAGCGGATACGTTAGGTGAGTTCCTGGTCTCTTTCTGCAAACCCTCCAATAGCTTGGGGGTGCATGCCGTCCCTGTTTGGGGCAGGGAAGGAAGGAGCACACTGCAGCCTGTTCCCTTCAGCAGTCTCAGAGTGGTGAATCTCCTAGCTCTTCAAGCAGTGCTGCATCTGGCTAAGGCTCTTCTGGTCAGGCATTCTCATCCTGCTGCACCCAGAGGGACCTGCAGTCATCACATGCCGTATTTCTCGTTAGTGTTGACCTGCCTTTTGTTTCTAATCATCAAGCAGGTTTTTTTTTAAGAAGCTGGAGATACTGTTGTGAGCTCCTGAGCACCTCAGATGTGTTCTGGCATTGCAGTTGTTCAGATGCGGATGTGGATTTAGGATCAGAGCCTACAGACCTCAATTACAAGCTCTCCCTTAGGAGAGAGAGTGGCCTGGTTTCTTTTTCTTGTATTGTCTTGTGGCAGGTGATTGGCAGAATTGCCTTCTCTCCAACGCAAGCTGTTTCTTTGCCTTTCAGAAACATCCTGATGAAACCTTTCCTGACTCGGTGGTGAGGTGGTTTAGTTTCAGATGTGTACGTACATTTGGCTGGGCTCACAGGGCTTATTGCATCCTGGCTGACAGGTACTGGTGTGTGTACAAGGCTTTTCTAAGGACTCCTTTTATTCACACAGGACAAATGGGGGAAAAAAAAGAAGGGGAGGATGTTTGCCAGCATGGTATAGGTTCTCTCTAGAAGAAATGTGTATCCTGTTGCACATGTATCTGAAATGCCAGCCCTGTTGCAGACACATGTTCATTGCGTCTTGGTAAGGTGCAGTAGGAAATGCAATGGATGTGAATACAGAGCCTGCCACAAAGCATGATGTCTCTGAAGCAGCCCTGAGACTCAAAGATAAGAGGGGACAATTTCTATTTTTTTTCTGCTCTTGAGGGAAAGTGCTAACTTAGTGACCTGACCTGTATTAATAAATGATTCTTATCCTTCAGTGCTGGCTTAGCTGTGGAAGGCGGTAAGCAGAGTCACAGCCTATTCTTCACTTTACTCTCCCTCTTATTTCCTGTTTCTTAGGAAGGAAGCATGGACTCCCATATCCACATGGACTTCCAGTCACCTCAGAATCACCCATCCATTTATTTGCTTGCACATGCATATCACCTCTGTGACTTCTTGTTAAGTAGCCAGATTCATGGGAAGCAGTAAAGAGATGAAGTGAAAAGACAAAAGGCTGAGCTATTTTCAGCTTGGATTTTCTGCCAGTTGTTACATTACTGCCCAAGTCATTCCCTAGCTTTGAACAAGATAACTTCAGTTGCATCTGTAAAATAGATGAGCAACAGGATGGGGACTTCAGTGTGAGCAGGGCAAGGAGCTCCCTTCTGTTCCCTGTGGTGCTCCCTCCCACTGACTTCTGTTGATGTCCTCCAGCCAGTGTTTTTGTGGCACTGCACAAACATTATAGGCAGTCACACAGTTACAGTCGCAAACATTGTAAATCTCTGTCCTTCACATTAATGAGATTGCAAAGCCTTCACAAGCAAAAGACTGTAGCATCCTAAGGACATGGGCAGTAAAACGTTCCCAAAGGCTGGCTGCTTTGATGAATTCAAACAATGGTCTCATCCACTTTTCTGCTGAAGCTCCGACAGTTCTGTCCCTTCTGCCCCATTATTTATTACTTTTAGAAGCACTCATTGAGTGCTATGTGCCTTTACTCCTTGTGAACTTCCTTTCAATGGAAGTTGAGTGCGCTAAAGTAATTTGCAGCTTTTAGGCAATTTCTATTAAATATAAGTCAGTGCCAAACTTGACTGGAATCCAAAACTTGGATATCTGTACATGCAAATAAACTTCTAGATATAGATGAGGTTTTGAGAAAATTTTGTACACAGAGTTACTTAGAATTAATCTCTGCCTGCACTGTGTGTGATTGTGATTTATAGAGGCATTATTGATGAGTTGCAGTAGGCTGGCTCTTTGGCTGAAAAGGTTAACTGAAATAAACACATTTTTATGTAGCAAGTTTTCAAAGAAAAAAGTAAGAGCTGCCACATCTGCTGAATCATCAAGACAGGAGAATGGAGAAAAAAATCCTGGGTTTGGAATGACAGTTTTCTCAATGTACAGTTATCAGCAGGGAAGCAAATACATATTTAATCCCTGAAACCCTTGCAGGCAGATAACCCTTTCTGCCTAGCCTGCCTGCTGCAGTACATGCCTGCTCAGAGGCAGCCCAACCTGTGCAGAGGTGCCAGGGCAGCATGCAAGGCCAGAATTAATCCCTTCAGGCCGGGCAGCACGTGGCACTGTGGCAAGTTGTGCACCTGCATGAACAAGGAGGGGCTTCTACTGCTTTACCAGTGCTTCCCCTTGTCTGACCTCCAGCTGACCACTGGGAACGTTGACCTCTGCTATGAAGACAGGCTGAGAGAGTTGGGGTTGTTCAGCTTGGAGAGGAGAAGGCTCCAGGGGAAACTTACAGCTGTCTTCCAGTACCTAAAGGGGCTACAAGAAATCTGGAGAGGGACTTTTTACAAGGGCATGTGGTGACAGGACAAGGGGGAATGACTTTAAACTGGAAGAGGATAGATTTCAATTAGATATTAGGAAGAAGTTATTTTCTGTGAGAGTGGTGAAAAGCTGGAACAGGTTGCCCAGAGGAGCTGTGGCTGTCCCGTCCCTGGCAGTGTTCAAGGACAGGTTGGATGAGGCTTGGAATAACCTGGTCTAGTGGAAAAGGTGTCCCTGCCCATGGCAGGGGGGTTGAAACTAGACGATCTTTAAGATACTTTCCAGACGAAACCATTGTATGGTTCTGTAATTCTGTGATTTAGAGCCCCTGCACCTGAAGGGAGGTAGAAGAGCCTTCAGGCTGTCTTGATCACCATGGCCAGCTGCCACCAGTGTAGATTAAGAGTTTATTGGATGTAACTGAAAGGTCAAAAAAACCCCAAACCAATCCACCCCCAATACCATTTGACTGAAAAACTCTCAAAAATCAATCCTCAGCGCCTGCTCCCACCCCAAGTGTTCCTCCTGGTGTCATCTGGCCACTAAAAACAGGCACTTGCTATTCAAGGGCAATGTGAAATGTTCTCTCAAGCAGAGAAATCGCTCCTGAATCGGGCATCATTTAGAGCAAGATTAGTAGCCTGAAGCAGGATTGAGTCTTTGCAGAAGTCACATAAACTGTTTCACCTGATTAGGAACCACTGGAAAAAGTTAGTTTTCTGACAGGAATTGCTTTATACTTTGAAAATGCATCATAATTTTCTTGTTGATTTAAAATGCAGGGGAGTTTTCCTAAGAGTAGCTTGATTGGTGGTTACTCATTGCTCCAAAGCTAGTTATTGGTAGTACAGTGTTTTCAGATAACTTTATAGCTGGACTGGGAAATGCTGCCTCGCCTTATGCTGTGCATAGCCAACCCCCCCCCCCACACACACACACTTGATCTCTGCTTCAGGGGAGTGTAGATAGATCAGTGAAGCAAAGCTGTTCTCATCATGCATACTTTCCAAATGTCTTAGGACAAATAAAGAAATATGAACAGTGTTGTGGTTTAATGGCTATTTGCATACATACAGGCTATGTATGATACTTTGAATATAGAAATAATTATTTTAAACACAGTTAAAACCAAAACTAAAGTATGGGAGGTTTAGCTAATTAGTGTCCCAAAGTGAGATGGGGAATTTTACCTTCCACAGTTAACAGGAAGAGTTGGCAAAACCTGTTCCTATCCTGCTTTGGTATTTTCAGATCAGAACTTTACAGTGCAAACATTACACATTACCTGGTTTGTTTAATAATAAAGGCAGGAGCTGGTTGATTTTGTGTTCCTCACCTTTTTGGGGTTACAGAAGATACCATACAACTTTATTCTACTTTGCAAGGGTCTTGAATGTGTTGCAGTTGCATCTGCAAAGATCTTAAATATGTTGCTGAAATTGGTTAAAGAGAAGCTATTATATGAAATAAATGGGAACATAAATAGAGGCATACAAGAAAAACTGTGCTTTGAAATGGTGTCACTTTTGTGCAAGGAAAAGGCATTGAAAAGACAAATTAAAATCTTTATTTTCCAGAACATTTTGCAGTTTAAAGATAGTAAACAATAAGCAGCGTTTCTCACTTGGTAGTAAAATTTACTTTTTCCCTAAGAAAAAAAAAAAAAACAAAAAACCCA
>NDXB01017432.1:0-11516 GCA_002631895.1 Agapornis roseicollis | reverse complement strand
TTGAAAAAAAAATTAACTTTTCCCTAAGAAAAAAAAAAAAAACCAAACAAAAAACCCAAAAAACCACAAAACACAAAAACCAAACAAACCAATTTAAGACCATGTTGTGCAGGGAGCATTCTGTTCCTGCATCTAGCACTGGGTAGAAACAGGAAAAGGATTGTCCTGTTGTCAGGAGACAGGTGGCATTTGGACACCTTTGACCATGGCTGTAAGTACATACCCCTTTTCCCAATACTCTTGCCCCAGCTGAAGCTGTCCATTCACCCAGGTCTTGCTGCACAGAAACAAATTTTATAGTTTCTCACTTTCCTATGCTCTTATTGAAGGAAATGGATGACTTTCTCTTTTCATCCCCCACTCCAAACCTGGCCCTTTTATCTTTCAATCTTTTTTGCAGCTTTCTTGCTGTGCCAGTACCCTTCTCAAATTTGCAGTTTGCTCTGTGACAGAAATTTCTCTGCTTGTGACAAAGGGTGGGAAAAAGTGTTAAAATCTGATTGAAAAATTTGGAGGCCAATGTTTGAGAAGCATTGTTTTATTTTCCCTGTTATTTATAAGGAAATGGCTTAGGTGGAGGCAGTTGTGGTTCAAGTGTAAAGGGCAGTCTATATCTCCCAAACATTTATTTTAGCCACACAGGAAAGGTGGTAGAGAATTGGAAAAGAAAATTAATGTTAGCCTTGAACAGAAAATAGTGTTCTGTTTCGAAAAAAGGGAAGAAAATAAAATGTCAAGACTTGGTTCTTCATTGAAGTGAAACAGAAGCCCTTTGAACAAGTTCAAGGGAAAGCACCCTTCAACAAGAGCTAGTGATCACCGTACTTCTCTGAGATGTGAAAGATTCCAGGTGTATGTTCTTACTCTTCCTCGCTTGGAGCAGACACTTGAAACTCATTTCCCAATTGTCCACTCCATGGCTTCTGGCTTAACTCTAGTAAATGCTTCTTTTTCCCTCTGGATTTTGAACAAGTCTTGAACTATGAATGAAAATTTCATTGAAACTAACGTGTTTCTAATTTCATTAAATTGTAATTTTCTTGCAAAATAAGAGTTTGAAAAATTGTTGGCATGATTGACCAAGCTCTCAGAATAGAGGTGATGCTGAAGACAAGTACTTGGGTCTGAACTCTGTTCTCAGCTTCAGTGGCAAAACATGGGTGCAGCTAAGGGCAACGTGCCCTTTGATTTGACAGGGAAGTAACGCATTTCTCCAAACAACTGAATTGAATATTGTGTCCCTTTCAGTACAGTGATGATTACACAACACTGTTTATTCTCTGGTTGGTTTTGTTGAGTGTTTTTTTTTCATCTCATCCATCATTCAGAGCTCCAATTTCTACAGTGATTTCACCAAGTTGGTTTACCATATGATGCAGAATGAAAGCCAGGTTAATTTCGCGCTCTACCCACCTCAGTCTGATTAAGGCAAATTAAATTTTCTGCTAATAAGACTGAGTGTGTGACCATAATTGGAAAGCTTTGAGTTCTTCTGACTGCAGGGAAAGTGTCTTTTTTCCCTGCATCATGAAAACATTTGGATCATAACATCTGGGAAATTTGCAACAAACAATGGTTTGGGGCCTCCATGTAAAGTTTATTCTGTTTCTAATCAGGAACTATAAATACATATATATATCATATTGCAGCCCTTGGAACATTTGGCCCATTTGCCCACCAGAGAAATAGTAAAGGAGCAGTGACACACACCTAATAAGGGGGAACTGTTGAACATCTGTGTTTCTCCATTATATGGAAATCCTATTGGGCTAATAACTGATATGCCTTAAATAACAGGACAGTTACTTGAGTCTGTTATGAGAGTCTGAACAGGTCAAGTCAGTGGGAAGTGTTACTAAGGTTGGGATCATTCACAAACCATTTATAAAAAGAGGAAAACCCCTGGAACTGAGAGCTGAAAGACTGGCTAGAAGGGAAGGGAGGACAAGGGAAGGCAAGGTAAAGCAGGACAAAGGAAGGCAAAGCAAGACAAGGCACAGCAAGGCAAGGCTTTGATCTAAAGATAAGAAAGGCTTCAGATTTGTAATGCAAGAGCATAGTGAATATGAGTTTGAGTTTATTGTCCTGTTCCATTTAGACTTACGTATGTTTGCATTTGCTAAAACAAAGAGTGATTTCCTCAACTCCCAGCAGTGCCTTCTTCTTCTATCTGTCACCTGGTCCCAGAAGAGTAAGTCCTAAAACCAAAGGAAAACTACAGTTCAGTTTGGGTGGCTCTAAGTTCTGGGACTGTGGGAGGTCTTGGTATTACTGAAGTTGTGCATCCATGTATGACCAAAGTGCATTTGTAAGACCAAAGAACTACGCCCAAATATCCCTGGCAGTGTTCAAGGCCAGGGTGGATGAAGCACTGGGTGACATGGCTTAGTGTGGGGTGTCCCTGCTTCTGGCAGGGGTGTTGGAACTAGGTGATCTTAAGGTCCCTTCCAACCCTAACTATTCTATGATTCTATGTTCTCTATGATTCTATGAATCATAGAATAGTTAGGGTTGGAAAGGACCTTAAGATCATCTAGTTCCAACCCCCCTGCCATGGGCAGGGACATCTCATGCTAAAACCATGTCACCAAAGGCTCTGTACAACCTGAACTTGAAGTATCTGGCTCCAGAGATGATGCGGGATCACACTGAGATTTAAATAATGTAGAAGCCCATAAATCCTGTTGGAATATACACAGAGAAGCCTAGTGAGTGTCAAACAGGATGGGAGTAGTTGTAAATATACCTGCATCATAATGGAGCATCCTGATGGGAATATGTGGGGATTTATATCATCCGTGGGCTACCTCCCTTAGCAGCAGGAACTTTATGATTGCATAAGTTTATTAAATATGAAACAAGCCAGCAGCTCTTTAAAAAGTAAAATCTCTTGCAGTACACCATCCTAATGAAGGGTTTGAGAATCAGAAATGCCACTGCTCACCAGAGAGCTGTTCTGCTGATGTTTTGGAGTCAAGCTCTGCTCTCTAACCTTGGGATCAGTGGGAATTTGCTGTTATTTTCTATGGATCCAGCAATCAAACTGACAGGCAGGATGAAATACCTAACTGGAAGAATTGCAGCACCACTTTTGTGTGTCTCTATCAGGTCTGAATTTAGTTTTAGCTATATAAAATAAGCCTCACCTATTTGTCCTCTTTCTTACAAACAGCCTTATAAAGTAAACATTCACAAAGCAGAAAGAACAGATTGTACATGGCTATAACAACAACATGTTTTTTGTCTGACTGCCCCATAACATATGAAAATAAGAGTACAAAGGAACTGCAAGTAAGACAAGGGACTGAGCGCAGTCTTGCCTACTTGTACATCATTTCTATTGCAAAATGAAGCAATGGGACCTGGGCTTGTGTAGCAAATAGCCCTGAATTTCTTACCTCCCTGCTGCACTGGGAGTATGATTTAGCCAAGGAGTATTGCCTGTATGTGACATCATCTTGAAACAACAGCTTTAAAAAGGCAGACAGGTAATATTCCCCATTAATTATATTCCACATCTGTAAAGCATATACATTGCAGTGTGGATAAATAGAGCAACTTTTGGCAATGGGCTTCCTGATTATTGTAGCCAGGTTTCTCATTTACAGTTCTCTCATCCTTTTGTACAATGGGAGCAGATTGGTCTGTAGCAGTGGATGGGAAAAGGTAAAATTTTAATGAGGCATGAGTGTGAAACAAATGAAGGGGGGCTGCATTTCCCAGTACTGTGCATTGCCACCTGCCTTTGTGGAAGCCAGCTGTAAAATCTGGTGTCTAAACACAAAACATACACCCAATATGCCAATACGTTTGTTTTTTTTTACTCTAGGTATGGGGAGCATTTTTATTTTTGCAAATAAAACACATGCATCCAAGTACCAAGTATGGAGTTGCAATACCAGTAGTTGTGGATTGACATATATATGGTTATTTATGATTGGTTTTGGTGTCTGTTGAGCCCTTGCTTTAAGACTTATGTTGGCTTCAGCAGGACAGAGGCACAAGGAAATCTCTTCAAGAGCTGAAGATTTTACTCAGACCATAGGAGACCCTTAAAGTATAGATAGTTTTGTCTGGTACACAGGATAGAACAGGACCCCAAGAATGGTACAATGTCCTCCTTAATAATCTTAGTGGTCGCTGTTATTCATCAGGTTCAGCAGGCTGCTATAAGCCAGTCAGTGATGCTGTCTTATAGCCTGCCAACCTGTGCCAAGTGTGTGATCTCTCCCACTGCCACACTGCCTGCAGAGGAGGCTCCAAGTCACACTGCTCTGCTCCTTTCCAGGTGCTCCCACCCGTACCTTATGCTTTCCATGCTAAAGCCAGAGGATGAGGCAAGGATAGACCTCAACACACTTAGGCTGTGGTATGTTTTTGAGTGGTTTGTTTGGCCTCAATTGATAAGTCACAAATTTTCTTGTCATTGTGGCAAACTCTTACTGTATTGTCAGCTTGAATGTTACCGAAGGGTTTTTGAAGTGGGGATGTGACTGGGCTTTTAACAGTTTGTGGCATAAGGGAATGCGCATTAAGCCACTGAGAATATTTCATCACAAAGAAGCTTTTGAAAGAACGCATCATATACACCTGCCGAGAAGCATCTCAAATAATTGAGTTGATGATAGTGAAACAAGTAAAGTGTGAGAGAGTGACAACACATCCAGCACACTGAGGACTAGCATTATAATTAATTAATGCTCATAGACATTTCCCTAGCACAGATGCTATGCTTTTCTGTTCTTCATCATTTGACAGGGGAATGCAGGGGAGGCAAAAATAAACAGTCAAATGCTCTGTTGTTTTCATTGTGTCTTTCCTCATGTCAATGCCTCACACAATTGGTGGTTTCAAGGTCACTTTATTGATGATTCTCTATAACCAGCAATGCCAATTTTGTGCTGAAATGAATCAAAATGTGTTTATTGCAGCACCCCTTCTGGATCGCTTACATACTTACCTTTCCTAATGGTGATAAAATAATTATAATAAGATAAATTAATATACAATTAGCATTTACTTAGAGTATTCATTTTAGACCCCCAGTGTTTAATGAGAAGCCACGTTCTTCAAATAGGAATAAAAATATTTACAGATTGGGGTTTTCAGATGATTTTACAATATCACTCGCATGGGTAATGTAGGATGAGATTCCACAATCACTTTTCTCCCACACACATATTGATGGAAACCCTCACAGCTGAACATGATTGAATACATCTCTTTTTCAATCTGTGCGTAGGTTATTACTGTAGAGGTGGAAGAGCTGCATACATAAACCACTCATTGCCCTACCTGCAATAACAGAGCCACAAGTTGCTTGGATGCATCCATCTGATATTTTATTAGTCACTTCATTTCAATGAAGGTGGACTGCTGTCAGCATCTTGTTGAAACCCAAACTTCAACAAATCTTAGTGATACCAAGACTTCCGAAAGGTGAGGTAAAAAGATGGCAAGATAAATTGCCATCCCTAATATCTTTTGTTAAGTTGAGCATGCAACAGTGGTTCTAAACAGTATTCTAAACTGAAATTACAGAATGGAAATATTTTACTCTGATGATACACTTCTTCCTTTCTTAGGTGTCTGGAGCATGATGCAGTTTTGGCAGCCTCATGTTCTCAGGTTTTTAGTAGAGCAATGGCAGTTTTATGCAACCTGATTACTGGGTCCATATGTGTTTGTGCATGCAGTCTGCTTATGGACACGTTTAATATGATGATTAACAGTTCTGTCCTTTGTTGACAAATCTCTGGTTGACATCTGTGCAAGGTTTGAGAGCTGTGACTGCTTATGGACTTTAGCAAGCATTAGTCTGGCTGGTGCACTGGGATTTTTCCTGGGCTCTGCAGTGGCACTTCATCCTATGAATAATCTACTAGTGAGTGATACCTGGTCTCTTACTGACAAGGTGGCATTAGTTCTGATGCAGTCTTCACTTTCCTTAACTTTCTCCTTCACAAGGCAGTGTTTCTGGTTTCTTTGCTACCTGGACATTCATTTGCATTGCTTTGATTTTGCAGTGACTTTTCTTTTACTCAGGCAGCATAACTTTTTCCGACAGCCACCCACTGGGTTTGTGGGTTCTCATTCATTTGCCACAGGCTTTCCCTTTGTTTGCAGATGTATAACCTCCACATAAGATGTACACTCTGACAGCTATGTTTTGATTGGAAATGGATTTAAGCAGCATTTGCATTATCCCAATAGTTTTAGCAGTGCTTTTTCTTAACTTCAGTCAACATGAATTAATTTTTGTTGAATTTGTCTCAAAGATTGCCTAGTGTTGAATTAATTTCATCCCTATCAATAAGCACAGAAACCTTCATTAACAAACCTGTCATAAGCCATTCTGTGGGTTCACTTTGGATCTTGTACTGAGTCATTAATGGTATGCCAATACTGGATTAGCTTTTTGGAGAGAACAGTTTAGATATTCAGCTGATATCTAGCCAGGCACTATCCATGTTGTTCTCACTTCTTCCCACTCAGGCTAACAAATAGATCTGTAGCTTCTTCTCGATTGTGACCTTCAGTGAAATGCAAGTCAAGCTTTATCTATTGCTTGAAGTCCCACTGCTTGTCAGAAGAGCTGTCTTTCTGTCCTTCACCTACGGTAGCATGGACTCCAGAATACTCAGTCCTCTCAAAGAGTGTTCTGTCCTTTGATTCCTGTTAAGCCCTATCATAGATAGCACTGGCCTGAGGAGTGCCACTCTGAAGTTCCGACTCTGAAAAGCGAGGATTATAGCAGTGTGAATTGCTCTGAAATGTATTGATGGAAAGTGCATAGATGAGACCAGTGTCCAAATTATTTTGTTATTTACATTACTGCATGTAGACACATATAGTGAAAAAAGGTAGTGAAATCAAAACAAAACAGTGCCAATTGCAGGTTAATAAGAGATGATAATTTAAAGTTCTTTCCCAATTGTACAGCTCATTGTGTACTGCCTCAGCATCATTAATGAACTTTGCTTCTGGATATATCCTGTAGGCAGCAGCTGTGCTTTTAAAACAAAGATCCAGTGAGAAGAGTAGCACCATTTTCTTGCTGATCTGCTCAGCTTTCAAGCATAACAATTGAAAATAAGCATATTAAGAAGAACAGAGCAGACCTCAGTCTGAAATCGTGAAGTGATTTACAATAGTGTTGTGGGGTGACTCCCAGTAATGTCACAAATGGAGGATATCGTAATTGTTCACCTCTTACTGTAAGCTTTCAGATGTACACTAAAAAAAAAATAATAATCAGTTTTCTTCTGGCCAACAATTATATGTTCAGCCATTTATGAGAACACTAGCATATTAATTACATGGTAATGACAACACAGATTGTAACATGTTGCTAATTACTAATCTTGGATAACGTTTTGAAAGGGGTCTTCATGCTTTAGGAACCAAAGCCAAGATAATGTGGGTGTCTATGTCTCACTGAAAGTTTCTTAAGACATTTTGAGAACGCTTTCCCATGTTTCCCTTGCTTTAAAAGAGTTCTTGATCTTGATGTACCTTTTTATTTATGGTTACTAATGCTTTAGTTTTTACTGAGATTACTAGTTTCTTCTGAGCTTTTGAATGTGTATGGGTGTCTGTCATAGGCTGCAAAGACCTATAGAAGTTTGCAGAGGTGACACTGTCCTGTGGCATGGTCCATCCAACTCCATATCCCCTGGGAAGCTCAGGTTGATGCCTGGCTTGTCTAAGACATTGGGTACAGTTTCACCACTAGATGGGAGCATCGGTTACTTAGCGTTTGCTTTGAAGTGGTGCTCTTCCAGCCTTTGCAAATCATATTCCGTCTTGGCTCTTGTTAAAAACTTGTGGGAGTTTTCCTTCCCCCATCTCTGCACAGCATGCTCAAGAAGCACTGGCTAATGCTGGTCCATCATTGAGGGACTCAGCTGGTGCATGACCAGCACTCAAAGTGGTACCTGCTGATTAGGATGGAAGAATTTTTTTACTCCCCAAATCTTAAGGGATGTGCCGGTAACTGCAAGAATATTCCAGCAAGCGGGCAATATGGCTTATTTCATTGGGAAATGGACACTTTTAGCTTGTCAATTGCCCTCAAATCACTCTGATCATCAGGGAAAAGTGAAGGTTAAGGGGAAGTGGATACACTGGAGGGAAGGAATGCCATCTAGAGGGACCTTGACACTCTTGTGAGGTGGGCTGATGACAACCTCATGAAGTTGAACCATGACAAGTGCAAGATCCTACACCTGGGTCAGAACAATCCCAGGCACAGCTACAGGTTGGGCAAAGAGGAGATTCAGAGCAGCCCTGCGGAGAAGGACTTGGGGGTGGTGGTTGATGAGAAAATGAACAGTCGACTGCAGTGTGCGCTTGCAGCCCAGAAAGCAGCCGTATCCTGGGCTGCATCAAAAGGAGCATGACCAGCAGGTTGAAGGAGGTGATCCTGCCCTTCTACTCTGCTCTCATGAGACTTCACCTGGAGTATTGCATGCAGTTCTGGTGTCCTCAACATAAAAAGGACATGGAGCTGTTGGAACAAGTCCAGAGGAGGGCCACGAGGATGATCAGGGGACTGGAGCATCTCCCATACGAAGACAGGCTGAGAGATTTGGGTCTGTTCAGCCTGGGGAAGAGAAGGCTGCTTGGAGACCTCCTAGCAGCCTTCCAGTATCTGAAGGGTGCCTATAGGGATGCTGGGGAGGGACTCTTCATTAGGGACTGTAGTGACAGGAGAAGGGGTAACGGGTTCAAACTTAAACAGGAGAGGTTTAGATTGGATATAAGGAAGAAATTCTTTCCTGTGAGGGTGGTGAGGCACTGGAATGGGTTGGCCAGGGAGGTTGTGAGCGCTCCATCCCTTGTGGTGTCCAAGGCCAGATTGGATGAAGCCTTGTGTGGCATGGTTTAGTGTGAGGTGTCCCTGCTTCTGGCAGGGGGGTTGGAACTTGATGATCTTAAGGTCCCTTCCAACCCTAACTATTCTAGGATTGTATGAAGACACACTTGACTTTTGTGGTCCAAAAACCAGTGATGAATTTGCTACATTTCCAGACAGATGCACAGAAATAAAAGGAAACTTTACAGGCAAGCCCAGTCTCAGGGCATCCTTTCGAACACTTGCAGCTGTCAGGATGCTTCCATAGCCCTTTTAGGTGAGATCAAATGCTTAAACAAGGCTGTGGCCCACTGCATAAAAAGAATCTCCATCTAGGGTCATGTGTCTCCTCCTGTGCCTCTGACTCCAGAAGGTCTGTTCAGTTAAAACAGCCCTTTCCTCTCTCAAGGCATGTTTGCAGTGTTTGAACTTGATAACAATATGCTTCAACACCTTTTCCATAGATCATTGCCTGCCCTCATTTTGATGCTGCTTGATGAGGAAGATGGCAGGCAATAGACCAAACTAAGGGCTATCACTGTTCTCAGTTTAATTATAAATAAGCTATTCACCCATTATGAGGGAATTGCTTCCTACAGCAGCAGGGTGGAGTACAGACCTCAGTGCACAACTTCTTTTTTCAGTTGAGAACTGCAGTGTATTCACAGGTATGTAACTGCAGCCACACTTCACAGAAACTTAACTGAGAGAAGTAATGCATGTGGACTATTATCGGGAGGTAAAGGGTTCAGTTGAGTGCCTCCTGCTCTGGGTTGTGAGGGTTGTGAAGAAATGGGAGCTGTGGCAGTCAGTCAGTAGTCTTTCTCCCAAGCAACAAAATCTGGGAAAGGAAATGTGGCCGTGATCTTCATGGCAAAATAATGTATTCAATTCAGTATTTGCATGAAAGACAGCCCAATGGTTTCAGCAAATGGAAGGAGAATACAAACCAAGGAAGCATGGAGGGTTCAGGATCAGGCTCTGAGCCTGCTGCCCAAGTGGGCATGAGCAGTAGAAGAGATGCAGCAGCTGGAGGGCTGCAGTGTGGAGGTGGACAACTGAACTTTGCAAGTCAAGAGGAGAGAGTGGGTGCTGCAGGTGAAAGGACACAGGGACAATGAAGAGCCCTAGGGCAGTCACTGACTCTCAGCCTCGAGCTTTGGTAGGAGAGATGTGCCAGCCAGTAAATAGCTGGTGGCATTGGACTGCTGGGGCAATGTAAGCATGAGGCAGGGGCTGTACTTAGGAGGCACGATTTGTAACTGCATATGGGGAATTTCACTTTTCTCCAAGCACCCTTTGCTTCCAGTTTCACAAAAAAAAAACCAAAACCAAAAACAAACAGTCTTAGCATCTGCAGTCAGGAAGAACTTCTTGAAAGAAGGGAGGTTGCTATGCCTTCAAGGCCCTGAAAACAAAAGGCAGATAGGAACCTTGACACTTGGGGGAAAAAAATAAATGTTCTTTTAACACAATTGTGATTTTCTCTGGGTATGGCATTTTTTCATATCTACAGTTGATGTTACCACATGTACCCTTCTACTGAGTTGTGCCAGAAGCCCAAGCTAGAAATGTCTCATTATCTTTGACTGCAATGATTTGAGGTTTCCAGCTGTGTCTTGGCACCCTGCTTTTCTGAGGCATGATGCAGAGCCATGTTCATCACTGACAGCCGGCAGCAGAGATGAAGACACACTCTGAAGTCTGGGATGTGCAAGGAATTTTATTTCCTCCTCATTAATACTATCAGGGGCCCGGGGTGCCTCCCTCATCACAACACACACAGCACAGACTTGCTAGTCCTGGAGGAGCTCATTTTGGAATACAGGGTACATGCCATATGAACAGTAAAAGGGCATCGTTGCTTATTGCTGGATGAAGCCTACCAGATTAAAGTGTCACAAACTGCTGAGCCCAAAAGCACACAGATTTTCTGTAATGAACAGATACTATG
Organism: Agapornis roseicollis; assembly: GCA_002631895.1. Classification (NCBI taxonomy): domain Eukaryota; kingdom Metazoa; phylum Chordata; class Aves; order Psittaciformes; family Psittacidae; genus Agapornis; species Agapornis roseicollis. The sequence goes on along the minus strand of NDXB01017432.1, from coordinate 705 downwards.
TTGAAGCCAACTAGTTTTTCTCAAAATTATTTAATTTGTCTGCAGCCTCAGAGGAGATTACACTCTATTGACCAAGTGAGTATCAGAGTGGCTGGCTATCACATTCCTTCAGACTTAGGTATGTTCAGCTAGGAGTAAAATCTGTCTTCAGGTTAGTTCCTCCACAAGACTTTGTGATGTGACTGAGATCAGATTTCATTGGCAAATCAAGTAGAAAGCAAAGTGAGGTGCAAAGAACTCATTTAAAGTCACAGCTGAAATAATATCAAGCATGCAAGTGAAAAAATACTGACAAAGTTAATTGCTTTTCTTCCATATTAAAATAGTTCCAAGTTTGTTGCAGTGCGAAAGTCACTTGTGGAGACTCTAGGGCATTAAAATTAAGCTTTCTTCTTTTGATTTAGTCCAGGAATTAGCTGCATGAGAAATTCAGGCAGGGACACCAGCTAGAAGAAAATAGAACAGTCAAAGATATGGAATCTGGCAAAGCTCTCAAAGGCAGTACACTGACAATTTTCCTTCTAATCCCCATGATGCATGTGTTCTCATCAGCCTATGGAAATTGCGGTGGTTTTTTTTTCTTTATTTTCTAGATTAGAGTTTATTTCTCAATATTTTTAACAGACATTTCCCCTTTCCTTTCCTTCCCTTCCCTTTCCCTTCCCTTTCCCTTCCCTTTCCCTTCCCTTTCCCTTCCCTTTCCCT
>NDXB01017430.1:994-65285 GCA_002631895.1 Agapornis roseicollis | reverse complement strand
AGAGGGGCAGGATCCCCTCCCTGAGCTGCTGCTCCCGCTCTGGGGGTGCAGCCCAGCACATGGCGGGGTTCAGGGCTCAAGCGCTCACTGAAGCCGGGTCATGGGGAGCTTCTCCTCAGTCAGGCACTTAGAATCATAGAATAGTCAGGGCTGGAAAGGACCAGCCTGGGGGTGCTCAGCTGTGGTTATGTTGAGGCACCAGCACAGGGAGGTAAAGGCTCTGTCGGGTTTGAGCAGTGGCTGTACACACATGGCCACACTCTGTGCCATCCACCCTTTCCTCCATGAAGCAGTGTTACTTCTAGGCTAACAAAAGGATGGGTTGTTTATTTATTAAGGTGTTTGATGCCTTCTTGCTGCCTAAAATCTCTCAATAACAGAAAACCACAAAAGGCTCTGAGAAACAGGTAGTGTCTGCAGGAGAGTGAACGTCTTCTGAGCTTCTAACATGTAAATTGATGCCTAATACAAAGTAGGGTAAAAGCAGAGGTTCCTGTTTGGTGGGAAAGTCTTCAAGTTAAGAGCCTGAACGAAAGCAACATAAACCAAGTGCACCTGCATTTTAGAAGCAACTAATTCCAGCAGGGATTCATGTTGCTGTGGATACAGGAGGAAGAACAGCTCAAAGATACTGGTAAAGCAGGGAGGGATTAGAGTATCTAGGGAAATAAGTAAAAGGTATTGGGTTTCATTGCACAGCTTTAGAGGACAGCTACAAAAAAGAGTTTAAACACCCTTGTCCTTGAAATAAAATAGGACCGCCAGTTTACTGTGAGCATAAGCAAAGGAGCAAACACAAAGTTTTAGTACAGTACTTAAATATATAGAGAGATCTGTGCCTGTATCTCCTGCAGTTTGAACCTTGCTGTTCCTTGCCATGCTTGGGGATTTTTTTGCCTCATGTTTTGCTACCTGTTGTTTTCCTTCCTTGTGTGCAGGGTTTAATGCTGGAGGCTGAGATGGTGGAAAGTGCCTGAGCAAATGATTTAATTAATTGCTCTCATTAAACCCTCCATTATCACAACTAATCACGGTCAAATCTCTCCTGTTCCAACAACCAACTGGGGGAGCCTGTGTGCGAACCCAAGCGTTGCAGTCAGCCGAACAAAGCATGGCACTCCCTGTGCCTGCAGGCGCTGGGGAGAGCTCAAATACAACAGGTGACAGAAGAAAATGCTTACCCTGGCTTCTGACTGCCGTGGGCGCTGCTCTGTGGCACAGCCTTCAAACAGCAGGGTTACTGTCTGCAGTCATGACCTACCCAAGAGCCAAGGCCTGAGTATTCTGTACCCTCAGCTGCACTCGGCTCAGGATTGCTCCAGAAAGGGCAGCAAAGAGTCTGTTTCCAGCACTAGATCCTGAACACTCAGATGTGATCAGGTCTTGCATTAATGAAACAGAGATCTGAGCAATCTGTCTTGCAACAAAAGAAGGAACCTCAGGCTTGGAGCGGGAAGGAAGGAGCCCAGAGTGAAGGATGAGGAGCAGCAGAGAGCCAGGCGGGATACTGGGTGCCCAGGGCAAAGGAACGCCATGTGCCACGTGCCACTCTCCAGGAAAAGGCGGGTACAGACCCTTCTCCTGTTCCCAAATAACGGAGCAAGTTATCCCAAGCAGCACTTTCCATTTGTCAGGGAAGATCAGCACCCAAGCACTTCAACCCCACAGCAGGCGGGATGTGACCTCCAGAGCAGACTGCTCCAGAAGGAAAAGATCTGCCCACCTTTTTTCCAGCTCTACACAAGCCCCGCACAGAACTGCTCAGCTGCACAGAGCCTGCTGCTCCGAGGAACAGCACAGCCCATTCGCCTGTTTTCACCAAGGATGAACACATTCCTCAGCACTGGAGCCCTGGTTAGCAACCTTTAGGAGCACTGCGTTTCCCTATTGCCACAGTACTCTATTGCTCCTGTTTGCTTGGACAGCGCCCGTTGCTTCTGCTGGCATAGCTGGGAAAACCTTCCCCTGCTCTGCACTCCCACTCCCGGGGCAGCTGCACTGGACTCAGCCAAGGAAGAATCCACTCAAAGCTGAGTATGAAGCTATGTGGAAACCCAGCAAGAACCATCCCCCTGCATGGTGCAACACGGAGCCGTTCTGGTGGCACGAGGGCTCTGACCGACCCAACAGCACTTGGGCATCAGGCTCATGGTATCAGCAGCAGCAGAAAGGGTTTATGGTTTGTAGCAACATTCACCCAAGAACCTCATGTGAGTGCCTCAGTTACAGTCCCCAGAGCAGGACTGTGGCTTAACTGCAGTGTCCATCAGCAAGTTATAGAACAGAATCAGAGTGCTTTGGGTTGGAAAAGACCTTCAGATCACCCAGTTCCAACCCCCTGCCATGGGCAGGGATCCCTCACATTAGACCAGCTTGCTCCAAGCCCCTGTGTCCAACCTGGCCTTGAGCACTGGATGGGGCANGAGTGCTTTGGGTTGGAAAAGACCTTCAGATCACCCAGTTCCAACCCCCTGCCATGGGCAGGGATCCCTCACATTAGACCAGCTTGCTCCAAGCCCCTGTGTCCAACCTGGCCTTGAGCACTGACAGGGATGGGGCAGCCACAGCTTCTCTGGGCCATCACCCTGGGCCAGCGCCTCAGCACCCTCACAGGGAACAGCTTCTGCCTTATCTCCAACCTGAACTTCCCCTATTTCAGTCTGAACCCATAATTATTAATAACTATCCCTCTGTAATTACGAGTGAACAAAGATAAACCAGTTCTCCATTGGATCAACCTAAGGAAAAAGTGTTAAGATTGTGAATGCATTTGCTCAGTGAAAGAAGCGATAACAATACAGTCTTTACAGGGACACTTCTCAGTGCAAGGGTCAAGAGAAGGGTTTCTACATCTTCACTTGCTCTAAAACCTGTGCCCATGGTGACTCTTCCTCCAAGACCAGCAACAGACACGTCAAGACCACCACCAACTAAAATGGAAAGGCAAGTGAATCAATTGCCAGTAGCTCCCATTTAACCTGGCTGCCACTGAGGACACCAGGGGACAGATTGGTCACTGCAGTGGGAAAACTCACATCTTCTTCCCAGAGCAGGACTATTTCATTCAAGATAGGCCCAACATGGCTGCGGTTCACCATCCTCTTTCATTTCAGAAACTCTCCCCTGAAGTGTTCCCAAGAGATTAAAAGGAAAGTGTTTGCTTCCGACTTCGATTTACCAACATTCAAGATGGAATTCTTTACAAACCAAAGAGCCACTTCTTTCCAATGGCACCTCAGCAGAATACCTCTCATGTCCCAGGGCCCTCCTCCTGACACATCACAGCCTCCCTTCAAACACTTATGTTTTGACGGGAAGTGCTTCCATCAAAGTACTGGCTTTCCAGAAGCTCCCCACCAGGTTTAGCAGTGACTGACCTCACCAGATGCTGCACTCTCACGAGCAGCCGTAAGGCCAGGCCATGAAAGCCACCACTGCCACCGCCGCCAGTTGCTTAGCAAGAACCCATTAAAAAGGCAGGGAATATTTCCTCTGAGCTTTGGCTCGCACCCTTCAAGGGTGCTGTGAGTGTTCCTCTCCCCAGCTGGCAGCTCCTCCTCATCTCTCTGGACTCTGAACTTGATGGCTTGATTCTACACAGGATGTGGAGGCACCTCCTTGTGCTTCAAGCCTAGTGCCCCCTATCACAAGACTAAAAACACCCAATCCAAACTTCCCATCATGTTTCCAAGCACCATTTTGAAGATAATCACATTTTTGTCCCCACTATGCTGCTGGAAGATGTTCTCTTTCCCACAGTGAACTGCACTGAGAAGTGCTACAAGCACCAACTGCCTCGGGGTACCAAAGTGCACACAGATGATGGCTCATCTGCCATCCCTGCTGCAGGTTTGTCTCTCAGAAATGGCAGTGTTCACTGCAGCACTTCCAGGATTGAGCTTCTCAAAATCAGTGTGGCAAAGTCCTTGCAGTATGAATTGGGTGACCCAACAGGAAGATCTGAGAGCTCTTTCCTTTCCCATACACCACACATGGTCATTCAGACACATCCACACACTTATGTGGGAACATCCACAGCTACCAAGTCTACCTGATCAGCCCAGCTATCCCTGATATGAGTTGGCTTCAAGCTTGACCAAATCAAAACACCATCCATGCACTGCTTTACTGAGAGCATTTTCTTACTAAAATTTCAATTTCCATTCCATAAATGTTTCAGCATTTCATCCTCTTAAAAGTATAGAACAGGGCAATTATGTTTCTAGACAGAAAATGAGGGGTATCTGATTATGGCCTTGGTAGTTACAGTCTCTAGCTGTTTGAATCTAATCACCTGGCAGTTTCAGAATTGCAGTTGAGACACATCAACACCATTTTCCACAGATGAAGATGCCATAAATTGGGCAGTAAAACTAGAATGTGGTTGAAATGTTGCTGGTTTGTCTGTTCCAGGGTGAATACTTCAGTGCATAATACAGAGCGTAAATTCCAGCTTGTGAATAGAACATTTTAAATATTATTGGCCAGCCAAGCCATGCTAAAACTAAGGGATTTTTCATGGCTGCCTATTTACCAGACCCCAGTTTTCCAAGTTATTGCAGAGGACATGAGTATTTTGACTCCGTGGTGTTGCTTGGTGCAGATCTGGCAATGCTGCCTTTACAGAGATGGAAGAGTACACACTGGAAAAGCACATGGACGTCAGAGGATTGACTTGACTTGAATTTGAACGGCTTGAGGTCAGTATGGACATCTTTGTCTTCACTTCTGGGCACGTTCTGCTCCTGATAGCAGGAGCGGGCAGGAAGAGCAGACACTCCCGAGAGCTGTGTGTCCTGAGGCAGCACGGCAGTGCCACAGGCTCCTGGCAGACAGCTGGCAGCACCAGGGCCAGGCTGGAGCAGGGCCACCATCCCTGAGCCCAACATCTGCATGGAGCAGCTGCGGCACTGGGCTCTGGCAGCCTGGAAGGCACAGCTGCCTCACTGGTCCTGGTCCCCAGCGGGGAGCAGCCCGCAAGGTGCAGCACCACACAGCCTTTGGCACCCAGCTCTGCATCAGGGCAAGGAGGTGCTTCTCCAGCAGCTCCCCCCCACCTGTGCCCTCAGCCCCCATGAAACTGAAGTGACGTCCAATTACTGCAGAGGTGCCACTGACACCAGGGCCCAGGGCATCCAGCCTCACAGCACGTGTCCAGTTCCCATCACCATCAGTAACATGGGTACTGGGGCAATGAAGCTACAGCTCCACCTAACCCAATCAAGCCCCACTAGGAGCCTGTGCAGCCTGGCTATCACAGCATGCAGTAGAGATTCACCAGGTCGTTGCTCTATCCTGTGCACTCCCACCTCTCTTTGCAATGTAAACTGCATCAGACTCATCTCCTTCCTGGGACCCAGAGGGTAACCGCATCATTCCAGAAAAGGACCTTACCATTTCAGCTCATCAAGCATTCAGAAAAACCAAGCAAGCACCTTCAAACAGCGATGTTCTGTCAGAGAACATACAGACCCACATGTGAGCAGGAATCAAATGTACATTAATCACTAGGGAGAAGGGTCACAACTTAACAGCCAACGGGTCTGAACCACTCTTCAGCGCTTCAGAACCAACGCACAGGCAGTTTACAGACAGCCTTGGAGACCTCAGTGATTCCATCTCCACAGCAGCCCCGGGAAACAAACATCAAACAAAGAAAACCACACATGAACAGCAGAGAAAGCACATCTCCTGCATGGCTTCACCAGACCTAGAGCACCTGCATGCAGTGTTTGCACTTGGAATGCTGCTTTGTTTGCTTTGAACTGCACTGATCAGAGCACCATGGGCAGCCAGGTTACCTGGCACAGAGCTGCTCCAAGAGCCCAGGAATGCCATCCCCAGTCACCAGGAGGGGTACAATGCACACGGAACAGAATCCTATAGAGACTCCTGTGACTCATGGCCATTCTGAAACAGGCTTTTCATGAGAAAAACACTATTTCCAAGACCAGTTTTAACATGCAACAGGAAGTTATAAATATTCCTACCTAAATAGCAGCAAAATCACCAAATCCTTACAAATTGGACGTCTGAAAGAATAGTTTGGGCTCAGACAAATGTTCTCATGTGTTTAAAGGGTAAGTACTTCAAACTGAAATAATCTGTTTAAAACTGAAAGCTCTCTCCAAAACAAGAACGTCACTATAAACCAATCCTGTATTGATGCCAATTGATACCTTTTGGCAGAAGCAGGTCAGTGGCTGCTAGGCAGGCAGAGCTGACCCACATCCTCTCCCCAGTTTGTGTCTGGTATCAGTCACTGACAGTGTCCTGTGTGATCCGGACTGCACAACACAGCGAGATATGGCCCATCGTATTTATCTCTGTCACAACTTGATCTCTAGTCACCAGAAATCATGGAAGGCAACAACACCTGAAGGACATGGGCCCAGTGACACCGAACACGTGGTCAACCACAACATTGTTCTGCATTTGCCTTGGTGTGAGAAAAAGGCAGTCAAAAGGAAGAACATGTATCTCAATTCATGTGGCACAGACAGAGTCTAAAGCAATGAGGATCACCAAAGCATTCATTACACGTTAGCTCTGTGATCAGCAAGTAAGCACTAACTATTTAATTAGTCAACTAATTAGTGCCAGGCAACATGGAAGCTTCAGATGTTCTCAGACAAATGCAGAGATAAAAAGCCTAATTAAACAGCAAGCGTTATGGTAACCGCTGCCAGCAGGCCAGATGTGTAGGGCAGTGTGCGCTGCGCTGCCGGAGAGCAGCTGCTGGGCTCTCCCGTCTCACTCCCTGTTCTAACCCCTGCCATTTCCAAGCTGATCCTTGACAAATGCAGCTCACAACGGGACACACTGTCCTGCAGACAAACACTCCTGAGCTTCCTGGGCCAGGTTCTGGTTCTGCCTTCAGAAAAAAGTTCTGGGCTTTGATAAACATGTGCTTTGATCCACTTGGTTTTTAAATGTCATAGTTATTTAAGTGCACCCACGTGGAAAGCGAAATCCCTTCCCACAGTCACCTTCATTTACTGCTGTTTTGTGTAGCATGTTATGTGTATTTTCAGTGCCCTCAGAGAATAAGTCATTGTTTACAGCAGAGGCTGGATTAAGGAGGTATCAAGATCATGGATTAAACAGGGTTTCCCTATAATCAGGAGACAATGCTGCTCTCCACAGCTATATGCAAAGAGGTAGATAAAGAGCTAATTGGTTCACTACAGTGGGACCAAAGACAAGATGCTGCTGGGAGCTGCATGCCTGCAGCTGGGCAACTGCCAGGAGGCCCTGTGAGCACTGCCAGCACTGCCAGCACTGTGAGCACTGTGAGCATTTCCAGTGCTGTGAGCACTGTGAGCAGTGTGAACACTGCAAGCACTGCAAGTGCTGTGAGCAGTGTGAGCACTGTCAGCACTGTGAGCGCTGCCAGCGCTGTGAGCAGTGAGCACTGTGAGCACTGTGAGCACTGCCAGCACTGCGAGCAGTGTGAGCAGTGTGAGCTCTGTCAGCACTGTGAGTGCTGCCAGCGCTGTGAGCACTGTGAGCAACGTGAGCAGCGTGAACAGCGTGAGCAGTGTGAGCACTGTGAGCACTGTGAGCAGTGTGAGCTCTGTCAGCACTGTGAGCAGCGTGAGCAGTGTGAGCACTGTGAGCACTGTGAGCGCTGCCAGCACTGCGAGCACTGTGAGCAGTGTGAGCTCTGTCAGCACTGTGAGCGCTGCCAGTGTTGTGAGCACTGTGAGCACTGTGAGCGCTGCCAGCACTGCGAGCACTGTGAGCAGTGTGAGCTCTGTGAGTGCTGCCAGCACTGCGAGCACTGTGAGCAGTGTGAGCACTGTGAGTGCTGCCAGCACTGCGAGCACTGTGAGCAGTGTGAGCTCTGTCAGCACTGTGAGCGCTGCCAGCGTTGTGAGCACTGTGAGCACTGTGAGCGCTGCCAGCACTGCGAGCACTGTGAGCAGTGTGAGCTCTGTGAGTGCTGCCAGCACTGCGAGCACTGTGAGCAGTGTGAGCACTGTGAGTGCTGCCAGCACTGCGAGCACTGTGAGCAGTGTGAGCTCTGTCAGCACTGTGAGCGCTGCCAGTGTTGTGAGCACTGTGAGCACTGTGAGCGCTGCCAGCACTGCGAGCACTGTGAGCAGTGTGAGCTCTGTCAGCACTGTGAGCGCTGCCAGTGCTGTGAGCAGTGTCAGTGCTGTGAGCACGCTGTGCCCTCAGCCATGGAGAGCCAGAGGCACGGCTGGGTCTACCCAGGTCTCTGGCCTAACGCTGTAGCCACAGCAAGCACTCTTACAGTGTCAAAGAAATAAGCACATCCAACCCACTGCCTGACCCTGCCCTCCTGGGACACTGGCATTCAGCACCGAGGTTACTTGTAAAGCATCTCAGTACTGGGGCACATGAGAAGATCAAAAAGTTGGGCTGTAGCTTACCTTCCCCATAGGATACACACAATGGGGAACACTGGTATAACTGAGCACTGTGCAGCTTGCTGTCTCCAGCTGTAGCTGTTCACAGGTTTTCAAACACCTCCTTAGCTGCAGTGGACATTTCTCCTTCTGAACCTCACCTCCACAAACTGGTATTTGCAGAACGTGGAACTGAGCTCGTTTCTCCTCTCCTCACACTCAGAGGTACTGACAGTCTGCACCCACAAAACACATTTTACACTTACAAGTCCTTTCCAGATACAACTGTCATTGAACACTTGCAGGTTGAGTATTTAAACCGCTTTCTCATGTGTGAGTTTAGTAGATGCGCACTTCAGCTCAGTGGGGATGACAAAAAAAATAGTGTAGTTTTTTAAAAACCTCCTTTAGTCCTAAATTCAGACTCCTTTTTAGGGTCTCCATCCATGACAATGCGTCAGTGTTAGTGGCTCGTGGCACTGCAAGTGTAGGGGCATGCACATTTTCGCCAGCATGGCTGATAAAACTCTTCCTTGTAGTTTGTTTTCTTGTTTCCCCCCCTCCAAGGACCAAGTCCCTCAGGGGGAAACTAAAACCAAGGAAAACCTGTGTTTTGGCTCAACCTCTCTTCGGAGTTTCTTCGGCTTGACTCACTGGAGCTGAAAGCTCTCCCCACAAAGCCCCACGACAAAGGGAGGGAGGCTGGAGCCTGCCGAGGAGGGCAGGGAACAATAGGGGCCGGGTGTTGCTGGGCTGAGCAGCGTTTTCACGAGGCGGACTGGTTCAGTGGCGCTTCTCCTTCCGCACTGGACATCCCCCGGGTCTGCACCTCTTTAACAAGGGGGCTGATGCGCTGCAGGTCCTGCCAGCCGTGTCTCAGAGCTGGCTCTGTGCAAGGGGAGGGATGTAACTGCACTGCCAGGAGGAGTCCCAGCAGGACCTGCAGCACTCACAGCTCCTTCCTGCCTGCCACGCTCCTGCAGGGCAGTTGATGCGTGCAGCAACTGATGGTGCAGCTCCTCACTGCCCCTCCACAGCGCCTGGGCTCTGCTGCCAGCTCACTGCAGCCCCTCATGTGCTGGAGGAGCGGATCGGAAGCTGGGCTCTGCCTGCACTGCTCCCCTGCTTCCCGAATAAAACATCCCTGAGTCTGCAGGAAAGCAGCACTGTGGCTGGAAACACATGTCTGCATGTGATTACACTCCGAGAACAGGAATCAGCAGGAGAGATAGCTTTGAATGGTGAAACATGAATAATGAGATCACCTCTGCTGACCTAGCGATAGATTAAGCACAACGGATTCAATTCTCCAGGGCTCAGAGCACCCCAAGCATCAGGAAGAAGTGCTCCTGCTAGCAGGTCATTCCATACACTCATCTGCAGCATTTTCACACTGCCCTTTGAAACAACAGGCACCAATTTGGGTGCACCAGTGCTCTAACCTCTGTGACAACCTGTTTCCAGAAACTCCAGCAGCAAGGCAGTGAGCTGCACGGCAAGACTGAAGCAGCACTGAGACAGCAGTTTACAGCACATACAGGATCAAAGCCTGGTCTGTACTGAAGGGATGTTAAAGCTCCAACCCCTGCTCCCATGGGCACGGACCCCTTCCACTGGAGCAGCTTGCTCCAAGCCCCTGTGGCCAACCTGGCCTTGAGCACTGCCAGGGATGGGGCAGCCACAGCTTCTCTGGGCCATCACCCTGTGCCAGTGTCACCACACACCATACACACCTCTGCAGCAGGCACCGTCAGGCTCGTGTTCAGTGCAGGTGGATAAGCAGGGGTGCCCCTGGCTGCAGAGGACAGGGTGACCCTCCCCAGTGCTGCAGCAGACATGCTGCAGAGCCCTGCCTGGCACAGTGGGAGCAGAGGCTGCTGAGAGGCAATGCTCGGGATGATCCCTGTTCAATGGATTTCTTCAGCTCAAAAAAGTTGAAACCACTTGTAACATGTAGTTCTAATAATTGTTCTGTCGGTAAGTGAATCACATTGTGTGTTTCCATGGTGACTGAGCATGTAAAATAATTAAGTATGAAGAATAATGAGGAGAAAACTACTTCCTCTTTTTCAGGATTAGGGGCTTACAAATTAATTCAATCTGGCTATTTTTAGTGCATGTAACCTCTGCAAACAGTACTAGGAAAATATGAGTAAATTAAACCAAATTGTATTAAAAGGCCTTCACATTGATCAGAAGACTTGATCTGCTGCTGATGTGAAAATTAAAACATCCTCTTTCTGAAGTCCATACATACATGAATATCAATGCTGGGGCATTCTGCACTAAGTGCTGCCTCTTTGTTTCTTGGGTCTGAGAGCAAGGCTCAGGTTCTCCCAAGCAGGAGCACCCCTTGGTGCAGTGCTGCAAACAGGCTCTCATGCCCTGCTCACTGCAGGGACCCAGCTTCTGGCTGATGCATTCAGAGCATTGATGTGCTTTGGTTTCCCTCACAGTACTTCATGTTGAAAGTGCAGTCATACAGCACGGGGTGAGGAACAGGAATATGGCTGATAGCTGTAAAGTGCATTTTTAACTGAGTTTTGAGTGGCACAGGAGGATGAGAGGAAAGGGATTTTATCCCAAGAGGGATGCTCTGCAGGCAGAACCTAAGGAAAAAGAGCAAGCAGCTGGTATTTCTCCTTCCCTGCTCCAGCACTATAATACCATCCACAAAGCACTTCAGCCCCTGCTTCTCCTGCCATATTGATATTTTAATTTGTGACGTTATTCATGGCTGCTGTGGAAATACAAACTCTTGACTCAACCGACAGAAACAGGCAGAACCGTCAGTTCCTGCCAGCCTCCCCAGCTGCACCAGCCCCGGCGCTGTAACTACAACATTCACAATCTGAATGCCACGTTCATCCTGCAAGTCTTTCCAGACATTTCTAGGATGCATGTTTCATTTATGAGGAAAACAACAACTGCACAGAAGGACTTGGATTCTCACATACAGCCTGACTTCCACACAGCCCCCACAGCAGCAGGGAAATGCAGGCAGTCAGATATTGGGGAGGGGGCACCTTGTCCTAACTGTGGGAAGTCTGTGAAACAGAACTTCACCCTGGCTCAGTGTCCTGGGTTCAGCAGTAGCAGTCATTTTAATCCTCTTAGTAGTCGGTGCAGTGCTGGTTTTGACTTTCAGTCTGGGAACAACGCTGAGAACACCCATGACTGCTATAGCTGGATCCAGGACACTCCAACAATGGAAGGTACAAGAAGTTGTACACATTTATTCCCCTTCTGAGCCAGTTCAGACTGTTCATTTACTCCAGTTTGGAGAAGTCAGGGTCACCACAGCAATCTGATTTGCAGTTTTACTGCTCATGAATCCTTTAACATGTGCTGGTGGCCTGTGCTCTTGGTGGGATACAGAGCAGGCCCAGACAACTGGAGAGCATGTCCCCTGCTAGCCATTTCCATCACCCCAGGGTCTACATCAAAGAGCACAAGGGCCTAAAAGGACAATCCTTGGCTCCTGAGCAATCGCAAACATCAAAAGACTCGTTGGAATCACAGGTATCAGAAGGTGTCATTACAGTCAAAAGCAGCACCATGGGGTTAAAACTCAGCAAGCTTCTGTCATACACTGCACAGCTCTGAAAACACACATCACAGGAGGGAAGAGATGGGAAAGATTCAGACAGTGATCTGTGATCCCACTGAGCACAAGTGGCTTTACAGATCGATACTGCTTTGGAGCACATGTGAGAGCCATGGATCTAACCCCCACCTCTCGTATTTCTGTGCAAGAACAACTGCCAAAGACATCTGAAGTATATGGAAATTCAGTGTGCCTTCACCCTGTGGATCTACAAGCAGCTCTGTCAGCACTTCCAAGTTCCAGAGCCCACCAGGATGCAGCACCTACCTCTGCACACCTGCAGACACTCAGTCCTTTACCAACTGGCAATGGAGCCAGACTCAAAGCACGGTTCTGAATGGACGCAGCAAGCCCTTCCACCAAAAGGTAACACGTTCTTCTCAATAAAGGAAATAAAATAGAAAACTTACCAAAACACGAGCGTTTCCAGAAAAGAGATTCCAACGTCAGAGGCACCAACCACCACAATTCTGGTGTTGACGGACACTTTGGATTCCAGCACCAGCTTTCGATTTGTGTGGTTCAGAGAATAGCTCAGCTGGGAAAAAATATGGAAAACGACACAGAAATGCATGAAAAGAACGCAGCTAAAGCCTGCTGGGAAACCCTAACCCACGAGCCATGCCTCACCTTGCAGTCACACAGAGCTCACCGCAGCTCACTGACATGACTAACGCTAGGGTTTTCAGCGCACAGCACAACATAAATGGTAGATAAATGGTACTACAATGTTGAAATATGTGCACGCTTAATAGGTCACAGAAAATTAGCAGAGCTTAATGGTCTGACTCCTCCTGGAAAAGATGCTATGGAGTCCGTGTGAGAAAGGAGAAACACCGCCTCTGCTGTCATTTACTACCATTAGCTGACACCTGGGGAGCATATTTACATAGCGTTGAAGCCATTTCTATACCTTCCAGAGCAGTCTGTACTCTTGCTGCTTTATTCATGGAAATTGCTTTATGTCTAAGGAGGACCTTCTATCTTGGAGCGTCTTCACGTGTTTCATGGAAAACTCTTCCAAACTGATAGGGTTAACCTTCTCTTTTCCTAAATACAGAGCAGCCAGACCGAAAGCCAGGTGGACACCAAGTTAACGTGCATCTATCTCAATGCACTGAGATCAACACTCAGGCCAAAAATCTGGCTATGAAGTTTTTAATTACCAGTTCCTGTTCTTCTTAATGCCGACACGGGCTCAGACAACAAATGCCATGTATTTGTTTACCTGGTGTCTCTAGGTCCCAGCAGCTAACAGGTTCTCACAACAAAGACACAAGGGACAAGAGATAACGTTGCGTTTGACAATTGTTTTCTGCCCTGAACTATATTTGATTCTCAAAGGTCTGATGACAGGCAGGAAAACACTCCCCACCTTGCAGCACAACCCACTTGGCACAGCTCTGACTGATTTGGGCTATGCACGCTCCCACTTCACAGAACACATAATTGCACATTCAGAAATGCACCAAAGAGACAAGCAAAATGGAGCTGCTTCTGTTATTTGTCAGGCACTTCTCCTACACAGTACTGCTGTGTCACCGAGGCAGGAAGCACTCCGAGGCTTTGAACAGGTTCTCTTCTAGCAGGTTACAAACAGGAGACAGGGTTAATAAAATTAACTCCTCTAAATTCCTCCTATGAGATTACAGTAGGAATATATTCTCTATATACTAGTTGTCAGAGTAACTCGATATACAGAGAACAACTCTTCTATCTGAAAGCTGTGGCAATTGCATTGGCCTGCTCAGGAAGCACACAGCACGTTGGGATCCCCAGTGATGTTTCGGCCCATGCGCTTGCCATGGTGCAGACCCACGGCCGGGTCCCACACAGCCCCGCTGCCGGAGGCGGAGAGCCGCCTGTCTGCGGCAGTGGTGCGCTGCACCGTGCCTCAAGGAAGGCCTGCGGGCCGGTTACCGGCAGCGGGCCCGCTGCGCAGCCCCTCGCTGCACCCGTGGCAGGAGCCAAAGCCATGCCTGCGGAGGCAACGCGATTCCCCACCGCCGGACCCGCGCTGGCCCCCGGCGGTGAGCACGGGCCCGCTGCGGCGCGGCTGAACCCTCAACGCCTGCTCAAGGCCAGCGCTGTCCGCGCAGCACAGCGGGGCTCCTGCAGCGGGGCCCGCTGGGAGACGACAGAGCCACGCCATTCCCTCCTCTGTCTCGTTGAGAACATGCATCGCTGGGAAGATGTGAAGCAATGGGAAGAACCGACTGCCCCCTCCCATTTAAATAGGACCTGGATGTGTTTCTGGGACACCCTGAGCAGGTCTGCCCCGAGTACCGCTCTGGCACTGCTCTGCAGGGGGGCGCGGGGGCTCGTGGTCCCACAGGCAGGCACCGAGGACCCTGCTTCAGGCCGTGGTCCTGGGGTTGTGACCCCCAGACGAGAACTCCAACAGGCTCCTCTGCTGCACAGCGCTGCAGCTGTCTAGCAAAGCCAAGGCAAGCCTTGTGGCAGCACACCATCAGTGATGTGTCTGCTGAAATGCGCCTTTAACCTCGTTCACAGAAGGTCAAAAGAACATGAGGAGATGCTACTTGCAGTGCACCTCATCACCCAAAAGAGCTCCACAGGAATGGCAGCAGCTAATGGGATCAACCCTACGGGCTTGCAGCAGTGCCAGGTTCCAACACCCCCCACCTCAGGCTGTGTGGGGTTTGTTTTCCACATGTACCCCAGTGATGAAGCACAAAGCAGCAACACCATTTCTGAGGCCAAGAGTTGTGCCTCATTTATGAAATGGCTTCTGTATCGAGGGTACAAAGGCAGCACATGAGCAGGATCTAACGGTTTTGTTCACCACACAATGGCCCCAACACCAACAGCTGTCATGCTTCAGAAATCACCTTTCTAACGGCTTAAGTACACTAAATGGCCCCAGGGAGTAAGGAATTAGGTGGATTGGTCCCATAATACCACCTTATTTTAGCAGAATGTCAGGACAAATGACTGCATATGTTCCCCGGAGGAGCAATCACACATCATAATTGATAGGTCAGTCCCCAGCTCTAACTTGTTTATTTCCTACCCAATTCATTAAACAAACCAGCAATCAGTAACTAACGTAAGGCAAAAAAGCACCAAAGCTGTTGTCAAGAGAGGCGCGCGTACCTTGGGAGAAAGAAGCATGCTCTTTGGTCATCAAAGAGATGTCCCCCTTCCTGCCCGGGTACCAGACAGCCTCACCATCACACCCCATCCCATCACCTCCTCCTTTCTTCACTAGGCCACAGGGGACAGGTCCCATGTGGACAGTCAGTGCCACCCTCTTTGGGGCATTCAGGCTGCACTGCACTAACAATGGTACCCATGTCTCAGGGTACTCCCTGAACACACAAACCCTGTGTTTAAAGCATGTCTGTCACTTGGGATCTCACATGTATCTACACAGATCTCTACACCACATGCAGCGTAGGACTGATTTTTAGCATTAAAACTCTCACATTCCTCTACCCTAAGTAACCAGTGGAAAAAGATAACGTGAAATCATTACTGGTTTTAGCAAATCCATTTGCATGCATTTCTTCCCCTTCACTTTCAACCCATGTAAAGCATCACACTCATAGCACATGTCCATATGCACTGCTGCACACATGCCATCTCAGATGGAGATAACCCATAGCTCTTCCTAGTTCTGCTTTAACCATTTGACTCTGGGCTATTTGTGGGATTTCTAAAAGTAATAATTGGAATTTTCCTACCAGAGGTGTGTTTTATAGCAAACATTACCTTCATTGAAATAGAAAAATGGAACCTGAACACCCAACAATGAACGTTGCACAGAGGGTTTCAACTCCAAGAGAAAAGCAGCAGTGCTGTCTTCTGAACTGGGTGTTAGGAAATGCATCCCATTAAACACCAGCATTGTGTCAACAAGCTCTCATGCTCATTGCTGGGGCTCTTCATGCAAAGACTCCATCACGCAGCAGGATTTAGACTTGATTTTATTGCACACTGAGGACTTGGGCCTTACCCAGCTCAACACTCTCACGTGTTTGCTATATTTAAATACGTGAGAGTGGTGCTGAGTTCAGAAGCACTGCTCAGGGAACCACACATGGAACATGGGACCGACTCACTCCTTACATACTCAGCATCCTCACAGATCCCTCAGTGCTACAGGAGGTAACAGGGACCACTCCAGGGAGCCTCCCAGCCCTGTCCTGGGTATCCTAAACCTGCAGGACAGGCCTTTGGTTTCATTCAGCATTTGCTACTGAGAAACTGAGTGACAGTTACTGCTGGACAGGATCTACACAGCTTGAACTCTGCTACTGTAAGAACCACCGGACTAACCGACCCGCTCGAGGTTAGTGCTGAGGTCAGCACTAGTGGCAGGCAAACAAAGTGAACAAACAGAGCTATTTTAATTTCAAGCTCCATTTGAATCACAAGGGAAAAAAGAAGAATCAATGTTTACCAAAGGGATATGAACAAAAGTTACAGGAAAATGGAAGCTTTTCCAGCCTGCATTATTGTTTCTCTAAATAGTAGCTACGTTCCAAAGAGTCTCATTAGGAATGTCTGTAAACATGTTTTCAGGAGCTGTTTCCAGCATTCACAGATTTACACAAACACCAGAACAGAAGGAAAAGGAGAAAGAAACTGTGATGAAGAGTGCAGCCTTCATCATTTTGTCGTCTTTGTCAAGATCCCCTCCTTTGGCAACTGCGGCTCTGTCAAACCAGTTTGCACAGATAATACCTTGCCTCTGTATCGAGTTTTTCATCCATAGACCTCAAAGGCCTTTGAGAATGAAGTCACTATTACTATATCAATCTTCATATGGGTAAATGCTTATCTCAGTCTATATATTCATGACCAATCCCTAGGACTCTCTGTGAAACCAGGGCTTTCTTGTGTCACTCCAGAAGGCAGCACAGGAGAGCAGAACATGGGCACATGTATCTAATTTCCCTGCAGAACCACTGTTACCATGGTAAGAAACTGCTCTTTTTTCCTTTTAGCACCGCCATTTGGATTCCCAGCCCAGAGAGGGCTGGACAGTTCACACTTGCATAAAGATCTCATGACTTTTGCTGCTCAGCTTACAAGGCCAAAGGCTGAACTCTGAATGGGGTCATTTTCAGAGGTGAGGTCTCCCGATCCCTCAGGGCCAGACAGTGATGTACAGAAGGAACAGGGACCTGCTCAGGCTACAGGGGTGGAAGCCATGGCTGGCTCTAGGGTGCTGAGATAAGGAAACCTGCTTTACGGAGACCAATTCTCATCTGTTAAGGAAGTCACTAACAGCAACCCTGGAAAAGGACTGTAACCCATAACTTTATAGCAGACAGATGCTAAAGGGTGAAGAGTTCTTTTAACAGCCCACTAAGACTGTATAAAATAATTATCTATAAATAGCAAAATTATATGTAACAGAAAATACCACCAGCACTTCCAGACAATTCTTGCTTCCATAGTGAAACACAGGACTTCCTTAAGGTTTGATTTTAAGCAAGTCCTGCTTCATGTCCCTGCCCAGCTCTAAAGGGCACTATGGGAAACCTGAACATCCCTGAAGAGACTTCACTGGAAAAATCTCTTGGAGCTGGCTCAGGAAGGATCGATCTGAGGGCCCCTCCTGAGGGATCACACCACTGCCACAACATAGCACAGCTACTCCAGTGCCCATATCCAAACAGGGCTGTGTATGCTCTGGAGAGGGAGAGGACGGAAGCATCTCTGTGCACTGCACCTACTTGGCACACACACTCATGGAGCAATTGCTAAATGGACAGAATTCATTAGATTATCCAAGAGATGCATAAAATTAAAAGCTGTAAAAAATAAACCATAAAAACCAGGTTTTGATGAACACCAGGTGAGGAAAGCACAGTACGAGGGTAGAGGGAACATCGATTTGCAGCTTACTGGAGAGCTGTATTTTAGTGACAGCAGCTCTGCTTCTCCATTTTGTGTGAGAGAACAATCCGTTTCTGTGGAAAACATATCTATGCCCTCCTTCCAAGCTGCACTTCTGCTACTTCCAAAGTCAATCCAGCAAAACCCTTTGAAAGAGCTTTTGAACGAGCCTGACCTGGTTTTAGGCAGAAATGACTACTTTAGTTTGCTGCAAATGTCCTTAACACCTGCCCAGGACTGACACCCTGCTTTCAAAATAAAGACAGGTCACCCTACTTTTAATTTCACACAGGCACATAAGTGGTAAACACTGGGAGCATTCCTGTTAATGATGCCATCTGGTGCTTCCCATAACTGTGTAATATTGAGCCTTCCAAACAAGATGTAATGGCAGCAACACACAAACCCACTGACATTTACAGTAAGGAAATTTATTACCAGCCAGCAGTTTGGAATGGCTGTGTTTGCATGGCTGCTGGTGCTGTAAAACCATCACCTTTCCCAACCGAGTGGAGGTACAATAAATAATGGATTTTCATCCATGCACATATTACTGAAGCATGAAAAATTCATTGCCCCAACACAACAGCATCTTAAGCAACAGTTACTTCTTTAAAAATTAATACTACTCTCCTGGTTAAGTGCAAACTGCACACACCGAACGTGTGTTTGTGACACCAACGTGACCACAGACAAATGGAACACATAGGAATGTGTTCACTTTAACTTTGATCTGTGACTCTTGATATGTAAAAGCAGGGAGCTCCTGCCCATCCTGCTTAGGCTCTCTACTTAGCATCATTCTAATCACTAGCAGAGGCTTAATGATTCAAAAAACCCCAAACACCAAAACCCTGTCACATTTAAATCATAGAACAGTTTGGGTTCTAAGGGACTGTTAAAGGCCCAACCCTCCTGCAAGAAGCAGGGACATCCACGACACTTTTAGTCTGTTTTGGTCCATTCCAGTGCCTCAGCTGAGTTCACACAGAACTGAGTCACAACAGAGCCTCCTGTTACTACAGGTTTCCCATGCAGTCTGAATACACTTTGCTTGAAGGCAGACAGCTATACAATACAACAGCACCTATGGCTTCTCTTCACCACTCAGTCATTCCGTGCCCTGTCAGTGCTCATGCTGGAGCACAGCTGGAGAGGAGGCACCTCGGAAGCACAGCTATTCCCTGCCACACAGACAGGGATGCAGGACAGAAGCTTCCCAGTCAACCATGGCTCAGGAAGCTGGAGGGAGCTTGCTCTAACACACATCTGCACTCGAGGAGGGCATGCACTGCAGAGCAGTGCTTGTACCTGTCCTGCCCTCCTTCTTGAGGTTTCTCTCTGGATGCCTAAGGTGAAAAGCTTGCTCACTCCATTTCTCTCAACCTGCCAGAAGCACACAGCTCTGCTTGTTCAGAACAGGTTGTTCTGTTGTACGCAGCCTCTCCCTCGGTTTTAAAACCTGTTTCCACTCCTTGTTTTTATTATCACTGAAGTGCAGCTGAGTTCAGATTTTCTATCGGCACTCTCTGGACAAGCTGGGACTCAGTCACAGACTGCAAATGTCCTTGCCTTTTCCTCTGCTTCCCTCCACAGCAAGGTGTTAACTGTCAGTGCATCAGCTCTCCATAGGCCAGGGCAATGCATTATGCTCACTGTGAGTGGTTGACCCGAAACACTGCAGACCCCGCTCAGTTTGTTCAGTGGGAAGCACTGAGGACCGAGCAGTCAGGTACATCCCACCTACACACAGCCCCGCAGGTTCAAGCCAAGAGTTAGGGCAGCTTCTGGTTAGCAGAAGCTACAGAGTATCCAATGCCTCCAGAGCTTCCTGGGGAGGCAGATCACTCAGAGAAGAGTTTCCTATACAAGCACTCAGGTGTAGCTGCTTCATTTTCCTTTTCAAACAAGCTGCCCCAAATGACAGGGTCTGTCAAGCCTGAAAATGATTTAGGTTTTTGGGTTTCAGTTTTACCTGGTAGCTCCATTTATTTTCCTTTTAGAAACCCTGCAAACATACTGGGCATGTTTGATTCTGGGTTTTAAATCTTCTTCTGAAGAAAAAAGCCTAGTGCCATTAAATAGAGTAACTTGTTACACAGGAGGTAAGCCGACTTCACCACTCCAGTGACAGCCCTTCTGTTCCCATAAGCTGTAGAGCAATGCAAGTATGAAGGAGCAGAAGGATACCACCTCCCACAGCTCATGCCACTGCTCAGAACAGAAGGCAGCATGTTTTCATGCACAGTACTGCTCAATTCCATATGTACAGGGTCTTTTCTCCAGCTTCTAAACAGTATCCATCCTGATAAGGTCCTCTGTGTGGTCAGGTAAAGCAACTTTAGAGGACAATTTCCATTAGGAGGGTAAAGGCTGTAACACGGCAGTTGCTTTGGAGGGTGTTTTAACTCCAGGACTGCGGAGAAAGCGCACTGTCCACTCACACAGAATGCAGCCCTGGCCCCTGAGGGAGGGCAGGACCCGCTGCTGATGTCCCCAGGTCAATGTGGGGAGATCTCTCCAGCCACCCTGGCAGCACTCAGCTCCTGGCCACGGCTGAAGTCAGTGACTCCGGGAACAGAGCGCTGGGCTCAGCCTCCTTCACTCACTGCTTCTGAGCCCAAGGATTCTACAGATTCCCTGTAGCACACCTGCGCCATCCCTTGGGAAGCACTAAACTCACTGGTGGGTTGGTTTGGCTTTTTTTCCAATTAAACTCATACAGCACTGTATGTGCTTTCGCAATGCCTTAATAACTGTTCTGTCTTCTTCCTGTGAGCTATGGCAGAAAAACCTGTTCTGAACTCTGCAATAAAACCTGACAGCTTGAACACAGCCATGACATAAAAACACAAGTAAACCTGTTAGCATGAATAATAATGAAAGGGCAGAAACAGGAAAATAATTCAACAGATGTGTGACATTTTTGTTCTTCACTGTGGATCAGTTATTCTTGTTAATTATATCACCTATTCTTCCCTTTTATTGATAACTACATGAAGCAGATGGATAACAGAATGCTCCCAGATGGTGGGAAAGCAAACAAGTTTATCAATTGTTTATTTATGAAGAAATCATTAAAAATTATTTCATTATCTGTAGTTTTCTACTGCACCCATAATGACATGCACTGCCAGGGCCAGCAGCACTTTACAAGTTATTCAGTATTCTGTTGTAACCAACTGGTTTTGAACGTAACCCGGCTGAAATGACTGACAGATGTGCAAAACACAATCATAATCTAATCTGCTTTAACACTGTGGGAATTAAGATCTGGAATCTTTGGATCTTCTGCCAATTGGCTCTTCAGAGCCACTGACTGACTTGGAATACAAAACTGAGAGCTCTCCTCTGACTCGGAGCAGCTGCAGCAGCGACTGCAGCAGCAGCAGGCGGGGGGGCCCGGCAGGGCTGTCAGCCCCGCAGCAGGGCAGCCTGTGCGGGCGCTCCTGCAGCGCTCAGCATGAGCAGGCTCCCAAGCCTCGTGCCTCCCGGCCCACAGCAAACGAGACCGTTGGCATCTGTGCCATTGCGCAGGGCTGTGGGGCAGGAGCAGGGCTCAGCACCTCCCCTCCGTGCCTCCTCTGGCAATCCGTGCCCGATTTACTCCAGTCTCTGCCACAGAGCAATGGGAGACAGTCTCTTGTGGAACAGACACAAAACCAGCAGCAAAATGTACCTGCCATCTCAAGGAGAGGGGTACAGCCACACCGTGTCACTAGTGACTGTCACAGGAAAATATTACTATGTTCACTAAGGATGTGAAGCCCTTTCGGAAATGGAGAGCCACTGCTCCCAGGGAGCCTATAGAAGAAGGCCCTGTGCTTTCTTCGACACCACAAAGCACAGCCCATGCTGTCTGCTAGAAGCAGGAGCGAGCAGGCAGGAACCCATGGCAAGGCAGTGCACCTTTTTGATTTTTCCAGACACTGCAGTAGAACAGAGATCTGACAGAGGGACAATGAGAACAAGTTATCACAGACTTAATTTCGGGTGCTCATCTGTCTGTAACAACCCATCCAGACCTGCAGGAAAACCACCTCTCCGGCACAGCCGAGATCCATCTGGACTGGCAACACATGGGAATTAGCTGAGGGCAAAGCCTTTCTGATTCAGATTGCAGCTTTTGCTTCTGGCTTTGGAGGAAGGAATCAGGGAAAACAGTCCTTGTGGCTCCTGGCTGAGTTATCTCAACTGGGTCAATATTTATGAGTGAATCTCTTCATGCTCCTGGGCAGGCTGGAATGCATTGAAGAGATACACAAAGTGATGGAGCCTCAGGGCTCCCACTGCACACCCTCTCTGAGACACTCACCCACTAATGGCCTACAGAGATGTATATGCACAAATCAAGAGCTGTGCTTAGGCAGGGAATGGCTGGGCTGCTTAGCCCCGAGCTGTTCCTGGTGAAAAATGGATTCTGCAGCAGGAATAGGAGAGAGAGCTGGAAAGAGAGGAAGGCAGCTGAAAAACCAAGAGATAGAAGCAGATGCTGATGGCCAGATATCATGGGGCATCTTCTGGGTATCAAAGCAGGAATTTTGTTACTATTATCTCCATCATATGTGACAGATACTCCAGTAACCAAATGAAGATTGTGCATTTCTGACATTGGCTTGCATTTACAATGTTTGTATTGTACTTCATGTGAAAGACTCCTGCCACCACTGCAGAGATGCCTAAAACAAGAGTTACAATAATAACCCATACTCCAGCTCTCAGGAGCAAAGGTTCTCCAAGCTTTCCCTACAACATTGTTTTCCCATTTCCCTGTTACCTCCCTTCCTACGCTGCTGGCATCTTCTTGGTGACCAACACATCTCACCTTCTCTCACAGTATTTTAGAGGTGACAATTCTCAGCCTTTCCATTTTGCAGTTATCACATATAACTCCTTGGTGGGATATTTTGCTCTTTGCAATACAGACTGTGTCCTTCTGTTGACAGAGTGTCTGGGCAAGCCTTGTGATCGTTGCAAAATGGAGAAGTATCATTTTGTGCCTACTGAAATTTGATCATATTAATTTTATAAAATACACCTCATTTTATTCGCGATTCAGCTGCAGGATTTTGCAGGAAAGTGCAAGATTATCCACAGGGATCAATTTTCCTTTCTGAATTCAGATTAGAGAGAGGGTAAATGCCTTATGCCTGCTACTACCAGAGCTAACAAAACATCCAGGATCTAAAAGCAGCACCAGGTTCTCACTTCTACAAGCACACTCAGTCCCCTGTGGTAGGTTACCTCCCAGTTCATAAAGCTTTCTCAACGTATGGTGGCCAAAGGTCAATTCATTCACTCAACAGAGGAGTCAATTTAGCTTTATGTGGTTTCAGATTCTTGGTCCTTCAGAAAACGACAGGCAGCAGCAGTGGACTGGCTTTATCCTCAAGTTACCACCTAGGGATCAACCCCAGATGTCAGCTTTGATAGAACACAGTCTGTCAGGAATCTATAATTAATGCTGGCACATATGCATCAGCTCTCATGCAGTGGGCAGCCTTCACCTCTCTTCAGCAGAACTTTGGTTAGTGAAAATCTCACACGTTTTATTAATTAGAAATTGATTAAACTTTCCAGATTTTAACTGATTATCTCAGTGCCTGCAGCTCAGACAGGCTCAGGCTCAACCTCAGCACACAA
Source organism: Agapornis roseicollis (assembly GCA_002631895.1). Taxonomy (NCBI): domain Eukaryota; kingdom Metazoa; phylum Chordata; class Aves; order Psittaciformes; family Psittacidae; genus Agapornis; species Agapornis roseicollis. The sequence continues at coordinate 41,789 of NDXB01017430.1, read as the reverse complement.
AAGATTTGCAAATCTCCCCATCACAGGAAGTCTGATTCCCAGCTCCAGCAAACACGCTCAGAGGAGCTCTTCTTGCAGGTGAGCAACAGGTCAGTTTAAAGATAAACTAGGATGTGGTTTAATGAACAGTGTATATCCTGCAGAGAAGAGGGAGGAAGGGGGGTGCTGAGGGAAGACTGTTCAACAAAGCCAAACTCCCACCAATGGCCTCAGCCATGTTCTGGATCTTGCTTTGCCAATTGCTGCCTAATTAAGAGTTTTGGGTGCCAAAAAATACTGACTAACTGTGAAAAGGACAGCTCTAAAATACGATATGGGAGCCCATTGCAGCCAACCGGGGTTCACAGACAGACACAAAGCTCCCTAATTATATTTCTTTAGAAAATTGCAGCTACCTACTGAGAGTATCCATCGCGAATGGGGTTTTTCTGATGTCAGCCTTGCTGGTTACTCGTGAGGAACCATCTTCGTATCAAATTTTAGTTACTTAAAAATGTAAAGGCGTCAGTTATTTAACACAGGAAATGGAGAGGCTTTTAGGTCAGAACGTCTAGCCTTCATGAGTCCTGCGCAAATCAGCACTGTTTGGTAGAAACAACCACCCTTTCTTTTGCTATTAAATCTTTCCTGACATTTTGAAGTGTTCTTTGAGGGTTTCTTGTGCATGGAAGAAATCTGGCTTTGGGACTGAAACCTTACATGTATTTAAGCAATTTCTACAGCAATAGTCAGCATCATGGCATTGTCTTTTTTCCACTTGCAGAGTGACACCTAAATAAACGTACCAGAAGAAGGACTAAACAGCAAGTCAGAGCGTTTAGAATGTGTTGGGAGTTTGAGAGCAACGTCACAAGAAGCCACTGCTAAAATGGAAGCAATTGTGTGCAGATGTTCCAGGTCAGTGGCTGCTCCTATAACGTGTTTGGAATTCAAGCTCAGAAGCAGCGACGGCCATGCAGAAGCAGGGCTGGGATTGTGAGGGTATGGACACCATGTTCAGTGTAATTAAGAAGCAACCTATCAGCACTGGGATGGTAATGCCATCCCATCTGCCAAAGCCTGTGCTAGCTGGCACCATGCCTTCCGCCTGCTGCTGCTTCTGTTACCCACCTGATCCTTGGAGACCTGCTCTGATGGAGCGTTTATGCCAAGCTCTTCCAGAGGATAGACAATCTGTCGTCTTGGTCGCACGGGAGCCATGTAATGAAGGGCAGATGTCAGGGAATGGGCACAGGGAGTCTGAAACTGAAAGGCAGCGATCTATATTTCAGCAGAGAGAATGTCAGAGCAGTGCATCACAGATGTCTGTTGTATGGCTTTGCAAATACAAAATTCTTAGCTCTGTTGGCTAAATCTGAGAGAAAAATCAGCAAATAAACAAACATACTCAGAGCAGAGGAATGAATTGCAGCTAATTCCTGACACTAATGAAGATAATTATGAGAGTAATTACATTACCAGCTCTGTGGGAATGACAGATAAACAAGTGGTTTGGTTTATGGGATTTTTCAGCACAAGTATTTTCCCCAGGAGGATATTTTGCTTCATAGTGATCATGAATCAGCTTGACTTGACCCCATTAAGCGGTGTTATCTGCTTACTCTAACCTTTGCTCCTTTGGCAAAGGAGGGTTATGAATTCATAGTGGATTCTATACCGACCAAAATGTCGATTTCATCCAAGTGATAAATGTTAATCAACTGGCAGAAACCTGAGGTGAACAAACCCCTGATGCTAATGCGAGGAGCATGGATCATTAGGAATAGCTGTATTCCATTTATTACAGCATGACTGGCTCTGTCATAATTTATAACATGAAAGGGACAAAAAAATAAAAGAGACTTCCTGTAAGTAGAGAATGAGCGTTAATGCAAACTAAATTACACTGAAGTACCATTCCAGCCACAAGTAATGAAAAACTTGATCTTACTATGTTGAGAACTGAGTAAAATATCACATTTACCACTTAGAAAGCAATGGTAAGCTAAAGTAACTTAAAGGAACTCTGTAGCCTGGAAATAGGCCAAACTAGAATCATTAGTAAGATTTAACTTTCCTCTTCCATCCACTGCCATTAAACTGCATTTTTGTAAGTGCCTCTTAAGCATCCGAGGACCTAATGCTGTGTAAGGACATTGGTTCCTCAGGAGAACACTTCATAAACCTCCACAAAAGTGCACAGGAAAAAACATCCTTCTGAAAATATGCTTGTGTCTAACCTGGCAATTCCTGTGTTCAGAACGTGGCTGTCTCACAAACACCTAAGCCACTGCGGACAGGAGTCAGTTCAGTCACCATCTCAGAGCTGGGTGCTTACTTGAGGCAGCCGTTCAGATGCCCCCAGGCAGAGAGGAGCATCCCCAGAGGGCAATTCCTTCCACCCTGAGATAGGCAGTAATGATGGATGGGTGAAGTGCCCTCTGGATGTACTGAGCTTCCTTCGTTAACGCTGGCAGGAGCCTGGACCAGACACTAGCTCTAGAAGGCTACACAGCATGAGCTGACATGTTTGTTTACCCTTTTCTGACATGAGACTGATGACAAGACACACACATCAGTGCTGTGGAAAGAATCTTTCAGTTTGTTTCCAGAAATGATGCTGTTCTCAGCAATGGCTTTTCTCTCACAGCATTAGGGTTTCAGGGCTCTGCAGGCCCTTGCTGAAACCCAAGCCACATTTTCAACAGCAGTGATGTGCTGAGGTCCCACCAGCTTCTGATGAAACAGAGTCTAGAGCCTAAGTCACTTCTGAAGAGGTTTTACAGAGCTCTGTGTTTTAGTGGTTTTAATAGTCTCCACTTGCATTTATTCATGCTACATTACACCCAGTGACATCATTACTTTTTCCTTCCCTGCCCTCCACTTCATCCTGAACCTAAACAAATACTGGTACCACTCAAAATTCATTATGCAGGTGAGTGTGGTACATGGGACAGCACAACTTGATCAGGTTCTATTAATAAACTATGAGAGGAAATACAAATCATTGTTAAAGGTACACTATGTCCTTTCTGCCTTGTCACTGCAAGTGAAGGTGCAGCACATATACTGGAATGTTAAAACGATGAAATCAAAGCTCTTATGTTGGTCTCCTCAGTTGATGAGGTTGTTGTTTCTTTATCTACACATCTAACACAACAGCAAGAAACAAAGTCAAACCCAAACTAAAGCTTGCAGCTCAGATGCAGGGCTCTAACTTAGGCAGGAGTGGGAATACTGCGTGCCTGCTACTTCATCCTAGAACCCATCTGTTGGGAATGGACAGCAAAGGGCAGACACTTGACTATTGGGACTACAGCTTGTTTATGGAGGGCGCTGACAGCGCACAAAGCAACAGCAGCACACAAACCTGTGTGGGTAAGAAGCACATACATTTCTCCCAGAAACAAGCAAGGAGGTATCAAACAAATGATTCATTCCTCTGTTGTGTTATACCAGGGAGCATCCTGGGTGTGTTAAGGCATCTAACTCAGTTAGGGGCCAGTTGCACTCAGACTCTGAATTCAACCTGCACAGTGACTCCGCTCAGCAGGAGCCACCCCCTTGAAGAGCTGCTCTCTCTTCACAGACTGGAGCATGCCAAAGCCAAGCACACTTCAAACTGCTGCTCCTCCACATGCTTCCTGAAGCTACTGAGTACGTCTGGAGTCACTGCACTACTGAGCACCTACTGAGCACACATACAATGCAACTGCTACATCCATGAGTGCAGATGGTATTATACAAGAGGTAAAGAAAGTACAATTTGCTGCAGCTTGTTAAGAAAATTCCTGTTTACAGCCACTCACAGAAGCAAAGAGAAAAATGAAGTGAGAAAGGGTGATAACATTTAGTTTCAGAAATACAAATAACTTCATCCTTACCTTGCCTTCCACATACTGTGGATAAATAGGATAGTAAAGAGAAGATTTATGGGCCAAGCGAAGCATCTCCTTTAGAAAGTATTTTGTATAGTGATGAAATATGGGATTTAAGACAAAGTGGCAAAGATGTCCGTGTTCCTCTTGCTGGTGGTGATTGAAATTAATAAAGGCTTCAATATTGTAATGTGATCGAATGTACTCAATATGCTGGAAAACAAGAACATGGAGATCAGCAGTGACAAGACAACTCCATTTACACTACTGCAGCAAGTCCAGTGAGTTGCTTCCTATCACCTAAGAAACCAAATCTGAACACTGAAATGCAGTGCCTCTGGGCACTGTTCTCAGTTAAAGCACTGATTGAACATACTTCTATTGGAAACCCTGTCACTGTATCAAAGCCTTCTCCTGCAGCTTGCCCACCTTTCCTACAGGGAATGCAGAGCTGACCTTTTCACAGTGTTAATATAGACAGGTTAATGTAGATAGGTTAATGGACATTCAGGGAGGGGAAAAGAAGAAACAACCAACTAACGCAAACCCCACCGCTGTTCTGCTGAGCTCAAGACAGAGGAGCCCAGACTGTCCCCTCACAACACTGACACTGAGGAAGAGGAATGCTGCAGAAGAGCTGTGTACAAAATGCCCTCCAACAAGGGCTGAAATGATAAGCTGACATTTCTGCACAATATACACTCAAGAGAAACTGCTATATCCTCTCATCTCAATGCTCTTTATATTATTAAGAGCTATTTTTGAAACCAGGAATGACTATGTTAAAAACTGAGCAAACAGCTGCTGAACAATCTAAAGTCTGCCACACAAGTAAGCCTCAAAGGTTTGTTTTTCCAGTCTAATGTGCAACATTGTCTTTTTTGTGCCCCATTGGAACATGCACTTTTTATTTGCTTTGAAGGGTGTGATTCAGAACCTATAGTTGGAGAAAAGGAAGGTAAGAAAGCAACTCCAGAAGGACAACTACTGCTCTGCAGTACACATGGCAAAATTGCTTATTGACTTTGTCAATTAGGGGGCAAACCAGGTGATCATGAACATATGTAGAGGCAGAATGGCTTTCTGATGAAGAACCAAGAAGAGGTGCAGGAGGCACCTCCAGAATGCATCAGCAGCTTCCTGCAAATCACAGGATAAGTTTCTGTGTGCCAATCATCACTTATGGGAAGGGCAATAATGAGGTCTGCATTGTCAGGAAAGAGAAAGTTTAGAGGAGCAGTATCTTTTACATAGACTTTCTGCTAGGTACACCTATAGTGGCAAGCCTGAACCTCAGCCTGTAGCCCTGAGGGCTAAGCATTACAGTTTTCACACAACACAGAAACAGGATTTACCATTTCATCTCTAATGACAGAAATGCCAACTATTTGATCCAGAACTTCTGCTACAAAAGCCTTCACTGCATTCCCATCCTGCAAGACAAAACACATGCACATTCCCCATTTCATTGGTACTCTTTAACCTGACTGCATTTCAACACACAGTTAAAATACTTTTCTCCCAGTATACACATTCCCCCAGTTTAACCACTCTGCCCTAACTTGAGGCACAATGTTTAAATGGTGTTTGTGGCTGGACTCTGGACCATGCAGAACTTTATGGAACTGAAGGTTCAGTTAAGATCTAGCTAACAGCAGTGCTATAACCTCAGCCACTACTTTAGTACTAGGTTAAGTTCTGGTCTTAGGAAAGAATATTCACTAAAACAGCTATTCTCCATCAATAGTTGTATAAAATTATTTCCCTGCAGCTGTAATGACAGCGCTTGGGTTTTGTCTATGCAGCATTTTCTATCACACAACAAAACTGCAGATGTTCCCTGCTGTCTGCTGGGCATGCACCCATCCACATCATGGGAAGGAACTATTTGCTGGACATGCACCCATCCACATCATGGGAAGGAACTGTCTGCTGGGCATGCACCCATCCACATCATGGGAAGGAACTATTTGCTGGACATGCACCCATCCACATCATGGGAAGGAACTGTCTGCTGGGCATGCACCCATCCACATCATGGGAAGGAACTATTTGCTGGACATGCACCCATCCACATCATGGGAAGGAGAAAGACGCCCCATCATGTGACAGACACAGGTACATGTTCGTCACACAATCAGATATGCATGCAAGAAAAAGCAACAACATAAAGGAGGCTGTGGGTGGCCAAGGCATGCATCCAGCCTGCTTCTGTCCCTGCACTGGTATGGACCATCAGGTCAGGTTGAATGCCGACTGTTGGTACTGACTTGAGTACCTCTGCACAATATAGAGAGAGTTCACTGGTTTCCTGTAACAAATTATGGGTGTTTTTACCAGTGTTTATCCATTCTCCTGTAAGTGTCTTTGCAAGCAATACTCACAGGATCCCTGCGAACCAGAGTAAATATCCTGAAGTCATACAGTATCCTTTTATTCAAGCTAAGGGCTTCAGTGAGCATCTGGACACCAGGCAGGTCATTGCTTGTTGCGCTTCTTACATTAAATGACCTATAAAAAAAAGGGAAAAAGAAAAAAAGCTCACTCTGTGACAAATTAAAGTCAATTCCCACACTGTGACAACCTGCCTTCCACAAGCACTGCACACACCTCTTTTAGAAGCTGGAATTGATTGCTGTATGACAATGGTTCCAAGTGCATATATTAGCTTAGTGTATGAGAACATAAAAGATCACACAACAGCCACTTAAGACAACTCAAGATGCTGCTTTAACCGTTACTGAACACTCAGTCTTTCTGCACCTACAGTCCAGTCCCATAAAGCAATGACTGCCGTAACCACAGGTGCCACCCATGTGGCCAGAGGCAGCATAAAAAGGAGCCAAAGAATCATTTCAGCTGGAAGCAGCAGCTGCGGCTGCACAGTGACACACATGGGGAGAAGAACAGAGAAAAAGGTAAGGAAAACAAAGAAAAAAGGAGAGAGAAAAAAATAAGCCAGAGCCAAGTGTCCTCCTGGCATATGGTACCACGGAAAGGTGGCAGCATCCTTCTCCAGCAGAACAACCAAGTAACGTTTGTGTTAGGCCTCGGCTCTTCAAACAGCAACAAGTGAGCATAAACTCACATAAAGCACAAACAAAATGCCCCTGCTAAACATAAGACTGCCACTTAGTGATCACACACCAGTGACACAGTGTGAAAGTGTCAGTGCAATAGGGACAGCAGCAGATATGAGCTACAGCAGGAATATAGCGGCACTTCCAGAGTTCACACACGCTGCTATAAAACATCTTCCCACCACTAAGCATGAAAAAGAATTACTTCCTAGTGACAGTCTCCAGCAGCTGAGGAACTCTCTCATGTTGCTTGCTAAAGGCACTGCCCCTGGTTAGACAAGGCCCATGGAATAAAGATTCAGCAGTTCAAGGAGCCAAATTACAGCTTCATTTCCAAGAATTCAGTTCTTCCCCCCAGATAAAAACCTTGGATCCAGGCAGTCTGACTGCCACTCCTGATCTTGTTTGCCATTTCAACTTTATGTGCTATTTGTCAGCCTAAGTGCCAGTCACACTCAGACTGATTTTGTGGAATGCTGTTTTAATGAACAGCACTAGAACCTTTAAAACCCAAAGCTACCAAATCTCTAATGTGCAATGGGAAATATCCCAGCTCCATCTCTGTGCTCACTTTCAGCTGGATTATCTGAGTACTCAAAGCACACACTTGATTGCTAAATTACAAACTAACCCTGAACTTGGAAGTGAGCATCAGCTTCCTTTGCACATTTGTTACACACTTCCACAGAGTTCACTGCAAGATGGAGTAAGTGATGCAGGTGATGGTCAGGGAGATCCACAGCGCAGTTCACGTGGCCCCTCCTGCCATCCCACTGCGCCCAGCACAGGGGTTTCCCCCTCCATGTCCCGGAGCAGTGCCAGAGTGAACCATGTTTTAAATGACAAAAACCAGAACATCCCAAAACCAAACCCAGTTTTAAATACACCCAAACCCCAGATCCACTGGGAGGATGAAGGACTAGGAAGGACCATCCAAAGTCTGTGCCCATTTCTCTTCCAGCAAAGAATTAAGTGATTCTAGATGCCCAGTTCCTTCCACTGCTCAGAGATCAGGATGCTGCTATTATTATTATGCTTGTTAGTGAAAATTGAGGCAAAGTGTCCATTAAGCATTTCAGCCTATGCCTCGTCATCTGTTATTTTTCCTCCTTCACTGGTAAGTAGCAGGCCCATACTTCCATTTGCTGTACTCTTGCTTTTTGTGTACTTAACACTTTTTCTTAGTCCTTTTACAACCTTTACTAATCAGTGTCTCATTTTGTGCCTGTGCCTCTTCTGATTTTGCCCTTTTGTGTCTTCATATCCCCATCTCCTTAGCCCTGCTTTTCTTTTAGTCCATTTTCTGTGACCTCCTTTTCTCTCTTATGCCTGTCGAAAGCCCTTGGTGCAAGTACAATACATTGATCTTTCACTTGTTCATATTTTGGTTTCATCTAAGAGAGCATCTGCTGTTGTGCACCAAGCTTTTTGTTCTTCAGAAACTTCCCAAAGGTTTCAGCTGGTTTCTTCCATAGCTTTTCTGATCCTGAACCTCAGTAAAAGGCTATTTTCCTTACTTCCCTGCATAGCTCCAGGGGGGTTGCTACTACTGACTTTGTTGTGTTCTCATGGAAGGGCTGGTATCATTTGGAATATGCACAATTCAATTGGAATTGTAAGGGTTTTACAAAAACCTTGATAACAAGTTTAATTTTGACCAAAATCACAAGAGGACATGTGACTCCCAAACCTACCCATGGATTACTGAGCAGCTGGGCTGAGATTAGCAGGAATTACCCCAGTGGCTTTCCCTGCAGCCAGCTGGATTCTGACAGAGCACACAGAAGCCCAGTTTCATCCCAGGGTAAAAAGCTTTGCACAGGTCCAAGAGGAGCCGGCCAGACCCTGCATAAGCTATTTGTATAGCAGCAAAGGTGCTTAAGGATGCAATTACAGCAGAAGGATTGCTCTGAAACCATGCATTATTTAGCTACATTAAAAAAAGGAGGGGGGAAATCCCTAACTGTGCCATAGTTTTAGCTGGTGTCTGGGCCAGCCTGGGCTTGTTACACAAACAAAGCATTGGAAAACTCCACCACACAACAGCAGTCACAACAAGAGTGTGTCCCATTCCACCAGTATTTCAGGCTACAGAAGCATTCAGAAATTCAAAGGTATGAAATAAATTATTAAAAAAAGGAGATCAATTATATAAAGCAGATACTCAACAACGAGGTTATGCTGTGTTCTGCATGTTTCAGAAATGCATTACATTGCATAAATTACACCTATATCAGGCTTTCAAGTATCAGTGTCACACAACCTGACCCAGTCCACAGGGCCAAACACCACACTGTGTTTCCCTATTAGCCTTGGTTCACAATGAGGCAGCTTGACAAAGCTTCTTGTCTGTACCAATGTTCATGAATCCTCTCACTGCACTTTGCTTCTCCTTGAAGGAAGCTATATATAAATGCTGGCAGTCAGAAGAGTGTTTGCTTTTACAGTTTTAATGATCACAGTTTTTCTTTGATTAACAATCATGTCACTAACTACTTATTTCAGTTAATAATACGAGGCTATTTTCACATTGTCTCATATAGTGCTGTTGGAGATATACCTGCATAGGCTTAGGATTCACTCCAGAACAGGTAGCAAGATGCTGTAGTAACCCTGCTAAAGACTAAGTTACTCAGCTCTGCTCCTGAGTGCTCCAGGCACAGCCCAGGGGTATTCAATACACTGTTATGGGGACTCCAGCTGTGGCATCAGCCATCCTGTGCAGAATACCAGCAGAGAACACCCAGCTGGTGCTGGGCTGGGGGGGTCCATCAACTATTGCCATGAGGCACAGGACTCACGTGAGCAGCCCCGCACGGTGGAACACATACAGCTCCTGGCCAAATCTGGAAGTGCAGAATGGGACAGCCCGGACAAAACTCTGGATCAGGAGGAACTCTGGTACATGATGTGGCACGAGGATGACACAGAAGTCTTTGTCCTGAAGAAAGTTGCAAACAATAAAGGCTCTTAGTGACCTCAGCAGGAGCTTTACACAAAAGCTTATCTTGAGGGCACAGAAAGAAACCAAACTGAATGCAGTGCTTACAACACACATACACTCCAAGCATTGCTTTACCTAGCTGGCTTGATGCCTGGGCAGCACAAAGGAGCTGATGAGCTCAACACTAAGCTGGCTCAGAGAAACAGGTCCTTTAGCTCCCATAGTAAAGACTCATTCATGAATATACTGATATTCCCTAATGGTCCTTTTTACGCACAGCTCCCCCAACTTTCTTCCTCAACAGAATAAGCACAGACTGACTTTGCACTGTGTGCACAGTAGACTTGATGAATGCAAGTTTGTGTTTGTGCAGTAATGTCCAGCTTGTCCCAGGTTTGGCACTGCTGGTGTGCACCACAGAGTGCATCTGCATACAAACACATTGGAACAGCAGTCACTGTAATTGGGCAGAGACCTGTGCTGTAAAGGCTGCAGAGGTGCAAGTGAATGCAGGAAACTCCATGACATCACAGCCTGGTTTGGGTTGGAAGGGACCTTCAAGCTCCTCCAGCTCCAAGCCCTGCTCCCATGGGCACGGACCCCTTCCACTGGAGCAGCTTGCTCCAAGCCCCTGTGTCCAACCTGGCCTTGAGCACTGCCAGGGATGNGGGCAGGGACCCCTTCCACTGGAGCAGCTTGCTCCAAGCCCCTGTGTCCAACCTGGCCTTGAGCACTGCCAGGGATGGGGCAGCCACAGCTTCTCTGGGCCATCACCCTGTGCCAGCACCTCAGCACCCTCCCAGGGAACAGCTTCTGCCTCGGAGCTCAGCTCAGGCTGCCCTGTTCTGGCAGGTTCAAGCCATTCCCCTTGTCCCATCCCTCAGATGAAAGACAGCTTCATGGCACGATAACTTTATCCATTCAGCTGCTCAAGCGCTCCTTTCACAAGAGTCTCTCCCATCCCTTTTTACTGAATCCATGTTTTGAGATAATCTCTGTGCACACAGGGATGTTGGAGAACTCTGCCCATTCAGAAGGACACTGCATGCACATGATGCATGCTGAGGGACTCCCAAGCAGCACAGGTCTGGAAGATGTTTAATCAGTTGACTCTGGCTGATTATTCTATGGCATTTTTGCCAGTGGAAAGCTGTTTGAATTTCAATCCTCTTCTTCTCTTTAAGCACACTGTGATTAAGTTTTCTCACTACACCTGGTGATTCCATCATGACATTTAGTCTCAAGGAGTGGCAGGTGCACTGCTGAATGGATAAATCAGAGATCTGGAATGATCCTGTGCTCACAGTCTCTGTGAGCTTTCTTTGGTGGAAAGCAGCAGTGCTGATCTCTAGGGCAAAGTCTGCACCTCTGGTCACTGTGACTTGGCTTTAAGGGATGTTACCATGAAATCACAGTGTGGCTTCACAACACACTGTAGTGTGCATTAAGAATGCCTCAGAGAGCAGACTCTGTTACCTCAGCTAAAGATGGAGCATGCAAGGCATAGTGTTAAATACCTGTGGCACTGTAAATTCACATCCTTATTTGCCACACATTAGCCTTGCCCTAAAAATAAGCCTTCAGTGCCACTGTTTAGGCTATGGGTAAATACCATGTATCTCCTTAATACTGCTATTCTGTAGGCGTTAACTTTATCTCCTCTAATGTATTTCCCACAGTTTTGTTTTGAATTTAGGTACAGTCTGGATGTATGCATGATTTTAAAGGAGTTTGAAACATTTGTTTTCTAAATCTGCATCTCAGAAAAGCCCCTATGGAATAGAAACTAAGGACTCATGATTGCAACACAGAAAGTCCAAAAAGAAGCCATGGAAGGAAGTTGAACTCCTCAGGGTAACTCAGCCCAGGGTAACTCAGCCATGGCACACTCCTGTCAGCCACAGACTTCTTCAGGCATCATATCCAAAAACTCTGGCTGACAACTGCACTGCTGTCCCACCACGCATTCACATGCACACAAACTTGAATTATACTTACTGGGAAAAGCTTGAAAACATACTGCAGGAAATCCAGTGATCTGCAAGCAAGAGGAAACACTGTTTAATGCAGTACAAATCAGCCAGAGCCTGAACATGTTGGCATTTACATTCCTATCAGTGCAAGGCACAGTTATTCATAGTGATCAGTCCACTTGTTCCTCACTGATCTGCCGCAGATGTTGCACACTGTCTGCAGTTGACTTCCAGGGCTTAAAGCATCGCTAGTAACAAGAATAAACCTGAATGTCTGAACTGATCTCACAGCACGGGGCTCTTCACTGAAAGGCAAAAAGACTCACACTGCTGACTCCAACGTTTTCCAGAGGTCATTCACAGGCTCTCACAACAGCGTTAGCAGACAGTCAGCATTAACGAAGGTTGCAAACAGTTGTTGCTATGGCCCACAATTTCCTTAGGCACTACCAAGAGTTCTGTCTTTACTCACTTGGTGCTTGATGAGACTAACAGGGATGTCAATACTTCGAATTGGTTTTGAACACTTCTTTCCACTTCTCACCTACTGATTCAGAGTAACTCCACTCTCTTTTCCATCGTGACAGTGAAATGTGACATTTGAGTTTAAAAACACATGAGAAATCTAACAAATTCTTTGTGTCTCTCCTATGTGTAAGCTCTAAACCCAAATACAAATGTTGCTGAAGTGTTATATTTTTCACTGTACAAAATGTCTGTTGAAGAAACTCAGTAGATACACTACCTAAAAGAGAGTGCCAGAGCACTGGAACAGGTTGCCAGGGGGGTTGTGGAGTCTCCTACATTGGAGATATTCAAGGCCCGCCTGGACAAGTTCCTGTGTGATGTACTCTAGGTTACCCTGCTCTCGCAGGGGGGTTGGACTGGATGAGCTTTCGAGGTCCCCTCCAACCCTTAGGATTCTGTGATTCTGTAAAACTATTGATAAGCCTCCTCCTTCCTCCAGACCAGTAGTTAAGTTCCCTTCAATTACTTCACCAATAACATTAATGAATAAAAAGAGAAATAATTTCTAATAAAAATATTTATGTTTGAAATAAACCTTTCAGCAAAAGCTGTAAGCACAGATCTGGATAGGGGCATTATACAGTCACCTATATAGTCCATAATTACAGCTAGAGAATAGTTAAATGGGGGAATGGGAAATGCCGTTGCAATGGAGTTTTCTGCTCTCTCATATCCAGCACCTCCTTGGCAGCAGGGAACACAAGAATGGAGGTAGAAGATTTTTCAGGGGGCTTAAAAAGGTATCAAATGTCTGCAGAAGAACCAGCAGGTTGGCTCCTCCACACTTCACTTCCAATGCACTAACAAGCCACAGAGGTTTAAGATCTAAGCCACTCTAGATTTAAGAGATGGGAACATTAAGCAACCTGCCTGGGTAACACAAATTCCCCAGTGGCAAGCTCCCCTCGAGGACTAAGATGCAATCATGCCTGCATTTCTATTTCTGGACCCATGTAGGTCAGCAGTAACTCCTGCAGCACACAGCCAGGATTGCCTCATGACACCCTTTCAACATCCTCACTTCCCTGAGGTTTCTTTCGCAAACAGGTGGATCAAGCAAACACAAGCAAAATACTTGAAAACACCTAGATCTACAGATTCCTCAGCTCTTGAGGAGAGGATCATGCAGGAGTTAATCTGAGAGGTCTTCAGGAAGGAATGCTGTGTTCTCTATAGATACCCATCTTGGAATCCCAACTGCTCCGGAGATGTCTTAAGGGCAAAAAGAATGGAGCTGCAGTGCTGAATGATAAACAGAGTGAAGAGAGCTTGAACAGAAACAACGATGGTGCAGACAAAGGACAGAATGTGAGAAGGGAGCAAAAAAGTGAGATATGCATAGCCTAGGCAGGATGCTGTGAGCAGAGAACTCTAGCCTACAGGAGAGTATTTTCCAACGTAGATATGGACCACTGCTGTGAATTGCTGGAGTCATTCCACAGCAGTATTTTGAAATTATTTTATTCCAAAATCATCAGATTGCTTGAATTTTATTTTAGACCAGATTGTCCTTAAATCCAGTGCTCCAGAATGGACTGTCTGCAGTGTCATGGTTCTGTCGCATGTACATGCATCAGTGTTTCTAAGTACACCACAGACTTCTGGCACTGCATTTCTCTCTCCTCTTAATGAATCCAACCAGCATTACTTGGGAAATACGTACCACGAAGACTATGTGTTTGCTTTGCTTTTGTAACTTAAGGATACCTGTAGTTGAAGCAGATTCAGTGTTTAATCCCTTTGGGTAGGATTCCTCCTTAGTCAAGAAACAGCTTAATAATCAGAATTCATTTTCAAGGAGTTCTGCTTTGTCTTCTTAATGAATTTCATTCCTAGATCTTCTTTAAAGCAGATGAGTTGAGAAGTTGGCAGTCACCAGTGACTGCTACCACAAGCACAGAGATGTTTCTGCAAACAGTACTGCAGTTGTCAGACTCATCATCTATAAAGTCCTTGCTACTGATACCCTGGATCTCCAGAAATCACATCTGTTCAAGAGTGTGGAAGACCTGGGGTGTGCTCAGCCTCTTTCTGTCTCCTTTCTGTAAGTACCTACATGGTTTATCTTTCTTTCTAGGCTCTATAAACAAGAGCGGGACTCACTTGTAAGCAGAAAGGGCCAATGCTCCTGGAGAGGCTTTTGTTGATGTGGTTGAGCACAGGTTCATTCTGCAGGGGTGCAGAGAAATTTGGCAACAAAATGTCTTGCCCACATGTATAGATCTGTTCTATTCCACCGGGATCTCAGAGACCAAAGCCAGCAGCAACCATTTGAAGGCAAAAAGCCTTTGTCTCCCCCCTGAAGCAGTGGGTTCCAGGAAACTGAATCAATTCTCTCTGTGACGGGAGACCGAGTCTTTAGAAAGGACAACATTTAACTGCAGAGTTCAGAACAGCTTTGCTGCCCCATGGAACAAGATGAGCAGTACGGCAACACCCAGCTCCTTCCGCAGTTAGGCAGCTTTGGCATCAATGTTTCTTCAGAGGAAGAAGTGGCCTTCTTCCAAAATTTCAACTAGCATTTTCTCAATAGAAATGAGTTCTGAACATCCTGTTCCCATAGATGTCCCACCACAGGGGGGAAGCTGCAGATAGAGCTTGAGAATTTCACTAAGTTATTAGTGAAAGTAAAAGAAATGGAAAAAAAAGAGGTCAGAAAAAAATCCAGGCTCCCACAGCGTGTGCTGCCACTTCCAGCTTTGTCCTAAAAATGGAGCACTGAGAACCGGTATTAAACTGGGGAAGCAGGAACTCTTCATGCAAGCTTACCTGGTTTCATACTTCTCATCGATCCAAAACAGGCGGATACAGAAAGCATTGGAAGCTCCTCTGTACACGGGGTGAAAAGCACCTTTTTCTTCAGCTTCAAGGAGTGTTGTTGAGCCTTTGAAATCCTTGACATCACCTGGGAGCAGCTCAGCGTGGGGGACGGTAATGGCTCCACTGCTCTGCAGTAACAACACACAAGCGGTCACGTACAAGAGTTCGTTTTGAATTAACAGCTCCTGCATCATTCCTCCCTAACAGCATTCCAAGCACACGCACAGGGGTGCACTTTCTCCTTGTCACATTTTGACAAACACAGAAGTTCAAGGAGATATATTTCATGGGATATCTGTTTCTCAAACACTAGATAAAAATGGCCTTTAAAAATACATACATTCTTGCTGAAGAGCAACATATTCACAACCTAAGTTACCATGATGGTCCCTCCGTAAGGCAAGAAAATATTTATCTTTCAGAAATGTTCCTATATAAAACAGGTGTGTATTGAAAATAGGTGAAAGCTGAAAACATGTTATGCCAAAGAAAATGTGATCATTGCAGAGAATACTGTGGAGATGGAAATGAACAACAGGAAGAAAACCAGAGGGTGAATTCTCTGCTGGTTTCTGCTGCTCCACTGCATTTCATAGTAATGGTCTTTCATCACGTTGAGCTTCACTCAACAGAAGAGGCACAGAGAGAACACACACCCTTTAACTTCTGCAGCCCACAGGGGAATACTGGAACCATGTTGCTGCTTTTCAGCTCTGCCGGCTTACCACCAACAGCAGAGTTTCAGGCCCCAGCACAGTCAGTCAAACCCTCAGGCCTTGCACTGGCTCCTGTCCTGCCTCTTCCAGGATAGCTCTCTCTCACCTGTGAGGAGCCCACTCAGAGCTGTGCTTCCACATGCCTGCATTCAGCAGCAGACCTGCACAAACAGGCCCCCATCCTCTTCCTCCTCTCATTGCCACCCCCATGCTGGTTCGTCCCATGGAAGTGGATGGGAAAACCACCCCTGTCCATCCTGATCCCACACAACAGCGGATCAAAGACTGAGTCCATGCACAAGACAGTGCAGGAGAGGCAGTAACAAGCATTGCCTGTCCTGGCAGCCTCCACCTTTGCCTCACATTAGCTTTGAAAGTCATTGGCACTGCTGTGTGCAAAGGTATTACCTGCACAGCTGCATCCTCATCAGGAACATGGTCAAAGGTTGGAGATGGAACAGACTCTGTCTCTTGACTTGTTTGGTTGCTTTTATCTTCACCTGAGTAATGAAAATGAATAAATGCATCAGGCTTAAAAACGCAGGCTGAATCCTCAGGATCACAGCATTAAGGACAGTGTGCCAGGCTGCCCCTATTGGAAGGTTTATTTCATTTGTTTTTAACAAGCACAGTTAAAATAGACACTCCAACAGTTACTTGGCTAGAATTTCATTAGACTTTCTGATTTCAAGGCAAAAGAATCAGAGAATTGGTTGCAAACAAAGAATTGAACAAGACAGAGTTTTGAAGCAATTCCTAACTCATATATTATATGTAGTACATTTTTACCCTATTTGAAGGGACAAGTCTGAGTGATCAGTGTATTGACTGGTATCTTAAGCCCTGGAGCTGTTCTAACTCATTTTCTGATGATCACAAGGGCAAGCAAGGGCTCTTGATCCTCAGACTAGCTCTCCTCTGAATTTATTATTCAGAATAAATCCTAGTCAGGCCAGAACCCTTGCCTACTGGTGCAAGCGGGGACAAGAATCAGATATTTAAAGTCCCTCCTCAGTTGCTAAACCTAACTAGCTCTCTAAACCCTGTTTTATTTCTTATATAAGGTGGTTGCTCAGTTTGTCTTTTACCTTCTCTCCCTCTAAGAATTTCTCTCTGCTGCTTTGCTCAGATGCTGGAGTAACTGCTCCAAAGCATTCAGTCAACCACTGCAAGCTGGGGTGTGTGCAGGACTACCCACTCATAACAAAAAACACTTGTTGAGCCACACCAGGAATACTTCAGTAGCAGTGAGCACAGGCTTTGACATCAGCAGCATATAAAAGAAGAGCTCCATGGAAAGGGACAAGCACTTGACAAAGTAACAGAAACCAGGTTTAAAACTGCATCACAGGTCATCCTGCTACCTTCAGTCGCATCCCAGTAGCATTCCAATTTAGTTCATTCCAACCTGAGCAATACTATTTTTGTGGTCAAACAGGTAACTAAGGTCACATGTGAAATACATGTGAATCCTACACATGAAGTACACATGAATCCTACATGTTACTCCAAGTGACCACCCAAATGACTAAAGCCAAGTGTCGGCTCCTGTATTTTTAGCCCTGAACATACCTTTACAAGTTGTGCCATTCCTGGTACTGTCCCCTCCCCAGCTGCACAGACACGCTCACAGCTTGGGTTATTTAACAAGAAAGCCTGAATGTGAGTTTTAACTCATGAGCTCTGGAGGTGTGGGTATTGCTGCTGCAGCAAACACATCAGGCTGGGACATGGCATGTGAGAGCACTGGTGACACAAGGAAGTCAAAGTTTCTGAGCCCCAGGAGGAACAAAAAGCCTTCAGAAGACCCAACACAACAGAATCCTTCACTCCTCTCTGAACTGTACCTTGGAAACCCATCTAAGTGCATCCACCAACATGAGCATTTCTTCATACAGTAATGAGCTTAAAACAAATACCTTCAAGTTTAAAATAAGTCAGCCAAAAGTATTCTGAAAAATTCATTATCTGAAAATCTGTTCCTCTGTTAGCAGAGAAGAATGCAGGGGCAATGTGCAGGGCAAGAAGGCACACAGGGCTTGAAACTGTGGTTTCTCAGGGCTACCACAGATGTGAGGCTTCACAGGAATGGTGTCACGGGTAATTAATACAGGGCTCTGCTTGTGTGTAAATATTGAGACGTTGTGCCTGACTTTACACTGAAATGAAATCCCTCAATGGCTCCAGCATCTACCCCTGACAAATGTAGCTGCAACACTGCTTGCGTGGATGTGCACACAAGTGGTGGGATGAACACAAATATTGTTGCACTAAATGATGTAAGGAATGTGGACAAAGGGAAAATGGAACTAATCCTGTGATTGCTGGGTTGTTAGCAGAGGTAACAGGCAGCAGGAGCAAGAAGCCAGTTCACCATGAAGCCTGATGAAAAGCCCTTGAATCATTCCTACTGCATCATAATGTTTTGTAGCTACTAATTCGTGACACCATATAGAGTAACAACCAAATGACTGTAATTATACCAAGGCTTAAGTGGCATATCAGTACTGGGTTAAAGACAGATTCCTGTATGCGCCTGCATTACTGTTCAGTATTACATTCTGAAGGGAAAAATATCATCAACCTGTGATCTCTACTCACCAGGCTCAAGAGCTTGGGAAAACGTGGGCGGTTTATTCATGTGTGAACATCCAATGACCCTACCCAGGGATGCAGCCTGCGCTTGGAATTCTTGACAGGAAGTCCCCAGCACTACTGATCCAAGGAGTCTCCTGAACTGCCCCCAGGTTTCTAGTACAGGCACCTGCAAGTGCAGTGCCATCGCTGAAACACCATTCAGGCACTCATGGAGTGCTTGTGTTATGCACTGTAAGCAAATACCAACCACGTGTGACTGACACGACGATACATTCTGAGAACTTAGCTTCACCCTTACACTGGGAAGGCTCCACAATGCACTCCTGGGATGCAACTCTCATAGGGACTCTGCAGTTACCAAAAAAAACCCCCAAGAGCCCCCAGATCTACAAACACACACCTCAACAAAAAAACCCCAACCCCAAAACCCCAACAAACCACCCCCAGACAAGACAATGCTCTTTCCAAATCACATATTTTAACACAACAAAGGCAGGGAACTGTGCTTATGACTTGGTTGGGGCCTTTTCTGCTGTAAACTTCTTTATTAAAAGAGTGGGATTTTTTATTTCCAAAAAGAAAATAGGAAAAAAAAAAAAGAGAAAAAAAGAAAAAAAAAAAAAAAAGAGAAAAAAAGAAAAAAAAAAAAAAAAGAGAAAAAAAAAAAAAAAAAAAAAGGGAAAAAAAGAAAAAAAAAACCAAAACGTTCCTATTTCTCCTGGAAGTTGTCATGAATAATACTGAAATAAATGGCATTACCTCTCATGAATAATGAAGCCTAAATCATCCCAAAGGAAAGGGGTTTTCATTCAAACTGCTCAAAAATAGGGATCTTTTATTTATAGCCATTAGTCAAATGTGTACTAAGCAGTAAAAAGAAAAGCTGTTTATCAAACATCTACCATATGAGACACATACTTTCAATAAGCCACAGCAAACTTCTGGAACTGTTCAAGCTAATGCCTTATTGAAGGGCTGTCAGAAACCTGAGCAGTAACGGTCTACATTTGACTGGTTTTTTCCCTCTTCCTTTCTCCTTTCTCTGAGACTCAACTCCCGCAGCCCTCAGTTTCACCTCTATCCTTTGGGCCACACTGGGCAGGCATAAACAACACCTTTGGCTGTTTCAGGAGAACAAGCGCTTCCTGATGTGTTATAATTGTCCGTTTATTCTAGAATGTTCAAAGCTACAACAATAATTTTAATTATTATTCGGTGATAAGAGAATTAACATTCCTGAGCTGCACAGCCACGAGCTAACCCTGATTTACCATCACACTGCTAGTGCCTCTTCCTCTCTAGGAATAGCGTCAGAGCCAGGCTCTTGGCTTACACCACTCAAGCTCCCTCTCAGGAGACCATCAGTGATTTGTACTCAAGCTACCTGAAAAAGCCTACAAGAAATTCTCTTTCTCCAGAGCTGCCCCTGTCATTCTGAACAGAGGGATAATCCTACCTTTCAAAATCTTGCCTGAAGGAGACACACAGGATTGCAAACGACTATCAACTGTCAAAACTAACCCAGTATTTCAATGGAGAGGGAGAAGAGCAATGAACATGCGAGCTGTGAGCCATGCTGCTTTAGAGACACCAGAACCTGAACACTTGTTCATGCTAAGTTTTCGCATTTTGAAAAACTCTCTTAGATTTCCTAAATGTAAAACCGTGTGTAAGAGCCGTGGTGTTAAGAACTTTAACCACTCACTCATTAAAAAGCTCAGCAGCACAGAACTGGCCACAAAATATGGGCCTACAGCCTGCAGCCCCAGGGCAAGGAAAGCACTGGGAAGCGTCTGAGGGTTTTCCCTGAACCAGTAACAGTCACAGAGTGGTTGTGGTTGAGGGGCTCACTGGAGGTCATCTTGTCCAAGCCCTCTGCTCCAGCAGGGTCACCTAGGTCTGGCTGTGCAGGACTGTGTTCCTACTTTTCAGACCAGACTATGGTGACTGATGTTTCTTCTGCCCTCAGGCTCATTTATGTCTCCACACATCTGTTACCTATTTTGCAATGACACTGCTGCAGCTCCAGCAGCACAGGACCATACGGGAGGAGACAGTGGCTCCCTTCACCTCGGTGTGCAAGCTGCTTCTTTGTGGGGGAGGGAAGTCCACAGAAGCAGCTGTAAGACTTTATTCTTTCTCTCTCCTGTTCCATGGCTGTCAGCTCTCAGGTGCCAGCTGGTGACTGCTCTGGTGCTCCCTTGCTGCCTGTTTTGCCTGCTGCTTTGTGTTCAGATAGGCAGATACCTACAGACTAACATTGGGTTTTAATTCTATTATGGATAATTAGTAGGCAGCAAAACATTGCCCTTTGCACAAGAAGCTCTTTGGCACCAAAACATAAAGATAACAACTGTAAATCATGTACATGACACTTCTGTTCTGCAAAGAGGTAACATATTCATGTTACTGGTTTCTATGCTTTGCAGTAAGGTGGCTTGTAGATGTGTTGTTGTCTCATGCCCAATATAAAAATAGAAAAAGGAGACAGTCCCTGATCTCCAAAATCTTGTCATCTAGAAGACTGAAAACAGTAAGCAAAGAGAGCAAATCTGCACCACAAGTTAATAGGATGACACAAGACAATGGGACAACATAATAGCTACAGTTAACCAGCTGCTTAGCTACAGACATTAGAACCACATTTCAAAACTGAGTCTTCAGCTAATAGCAAAACCATACCTAACTGATAGAAAACATACCTGAGGCTTCAGCTGTCCAAAACCTGACATCCAGGTTTACCCCATAGCTGGTACTGACCAGCTCCACACAATCAACTACCACTTCCCAGTCAGACACCAGGGCGAGCAAAATTTCCCTCCTGAATTACAACCCACCAGGTAACCATCTCCAAAACAGACACGTTAACTTGTGTTTACTTGCGAGTACACCTTCATCCTCCTCCAACCTCTGGCAAAACCCACTGGTGAGCTAGAAACAGATGTACCTCTAATGCATCTAGTGGTTAAGGACACAGATACCTCCTTGAAGGCTTGGCTCCTGTGGCACTTGGAGAATATCTTCAGGATGTGGTTTACAGAGTCCATGGAAAGGCCCCAAGTCAAAACACTCTTGCAATAAGGAAACATTTACTTGGGAACACAAGCTCATGAATCCTACTGCAGTGTCACCAGCCTGGAACACAAAAGCCATGGCACATGTGTGAAAGCTGAGCACGTGATCTGAGGTCAGGACAAAACTGTGAACAAAAAACTTTCTGAAACATAAAAGTTGCTGCTTGTGCACAAAGGAACTACTTCAGCAAAGGTTCAACATAAACGGTTTTTCTCTGTAATGTCTGCATTAGGATCTCTAGATTAGATCCTGCAGTTGTTTTTCTAACTATGACTTGCAAGAGCATTAGGATTATATGTATGGACTAAGTAATGACCTGTTGTTTCAATAAAGCATTTGTTACAGTACATAAAACCCATATATTTTCAGCTACATACCTCCAAAAAGGTATAATTTATATTTAACTTGAAGTGCAGGTGAGTAAATAAAGTAAATAAAGCTTTAGCTACCTATAATGGCCAGTTACTGCACTCGGCTTCATAAAGAAAACTGCTCAAACTGAAAAGTGTATTTTATTTTC
The DNA here is from genome assembly GCA_002631895.1 of Agapornis roseicollis. Classification (NCBI taxonomy): domain Eukaryota; kingdom Metazoa; phylum Chordata; class Aves; order Psittaciformes; family Psittacidae; genus Agapornis; species Agapornis roseicollis. The sequence continues at coordinate 19,678 of NDXB01017430.1, read as the reverse complement.
CTATGAGAATGACTAATACAAGAAAGTGATTCTCTAGTATATAAGCAGTATCTAATGCAGTACATGGTGTGGATTATTTGCAGCAGTTACAAGCACTAAATATTTTCAAGTTCTGAAAAAAAAATAATTTAAGAACTAGTCCTTAAAGAAATGCAACAGACTTGCAGGTACCATGGTGACAAGCCCCTGCCATGGGAAAGGCCATGTCACTCTGCATGTTGGTACTGAATATATCTGGGGTCTTCAGCAGGAAATGCACTCTGAAAATAAGAACTGGTGAGCTGCAGGGCTTTGGCTTTTGGCAGAGATGAGTCCAGAAGTAGGAGGCTCTTCGGTTGTTAATGCTGTGTGCAACTTTTTGGTGAAACACACATAACCAGGTTTTTTCCTCTTACAACACATACTGCAGGCCCCCTTTATACACAGGGTGAAACCACAGTGGCTGGGTTTGGAGAGCTGCTTTATCAGGCCATCAGCACTCCCTTCTAAATAAAAAGTACAAACTTCCATTTTCCCCTCAAACAACAAGTGACTGTTCGTTTGCTTGTTTGCCTAACTGAACAAAAGCTGGGGCGCTGCAGTTGTCTGGCTGCTGTGTAATTTTAGGCCCAAGGCTCAGCGGAGGCTGATTAACCAATCCATCTACCATATGTGCAAAAAGAGGCTGCCAGCTTCATTCTCTGCAGGGAAAATTGGCAACTATCTTGGTTCGCATGGAGGTGTCTTCCCAATCTGCAGTGACAAGTGTAAGCCATGAGGGCCTGGAACACCTTTTCCTCATATCATATTGAGCTATAAATGTACAATTGAAATATATTATTTATAAAGATAGCCATTTGTAATGTGCTATTACACTAATGCTTTATTGTTTCCCATTTGGCTTCCAATGGTAGTGATTACATGTTACGGTTTATAAAATCATTTGCTATAGAAAGCAGACTTGTGGAATTAAGCAGGTTATGTTGTCCATCAGCTCACAACACCATGCACAATTACTAACAGAGGAAAATCTTAACAGGAATTTTCAGCAGGATAACTATTATCACCTCTTTCTCATTTAAATTAATTCCTGGGTTTCTGTCTTCAGTTCAGCAAAAATGTGACTGCCTGAGCCTGGAGATGGGAAAAATCCACAGCTCTTTTAGCTGTGAAGGTATCACTGGCTACTAGTTTTCACATGCAATATTCATTTTCACTGGGAATGAAAACTGGTCACCTATAATGCAAATGTCTAAGATGGCAACACGGTTTCTTCAAGATGGTCCATTCCAATTACTGGAAAAGAATCCACATGATAACTGGAACTGCTGCTTCATTTGCTTTCACAGGAGATACTACTCCTAAAGACAGACACAAAACACATGACTGAGGGCACTGTGTGTGCACATGACAAAATCTACCTTCCAAATGTGAGCTTGTTCTTTTTGTTCATTGAGCTGCAGTGTGAGCTATCACATGCAACATCCCTGGTGTTAGGATTAGACAACAGCAGAGCTCATGGCAGACTGACCTCACCAACAGCAGCCTGATTGTCTTCATCCTGACTTTCTATGAGATCAGCAAGGAAATATTCACTATAGGTTTCTTTCAGGGTTTCATTCTGATGTGTCCAGAGTGCCCTGATGTCATCATGATCTTCCAGCCTACAAAAAAGGAGATGAGGTAACATCCTAAAGCTCCACCATTAATAGGTCCCGATCCTGCTGATCAACTCCATTAGCATTTGCACAGATATTACTAATACCTGATCCAAAGCCTCCACCCACAAATAACTTCACCCAAGACTCGTCACCCGTGCACACAAAACTGGGAGCCCCAGCACCAGAGAAAAGACAGAACCACTTCCAGAAACCAGCACAGCCCACCTGAGATCTGGACTGCCCAACAGGGATGTTTATCTTCCCCTAACAAAATATGAGGGCAGCCCCGTTCAAAATCGCTTTGCCATCTCAGGCCAGGTGGTGCCGGGCTTTAGGCCTCATTTAAAATGATTATGTTCAGTGAGCCCAACTGTCAGTCGTTAGGGTTGGCAGAGATCTCACACAGCAACATCAGTGCAGTTCAGAAAATCAAGCAGAAACCAGCACTAGTGCCTTCCTGGGTGGGAGCAGCAGCGCTGGGCACCGCGTAGGTCACTGTGATTACAGCCAGCAGCGCGGGAGCCACCCCGCAGGAACCAGCCGTTACTCATCTGTAAGGTCAAGGTAATGCTCCACCTCTGACCAAGATGCAAAGGCGAAAGTGTGATTGCGCTGTCCCTCTGCCTCCTGGAAGGCTTCCTGCGCCGGTGGGAACCTGCCGCTCCACCACGCGGTCTGTTCTTGGCGCCGCTCCTGCCATTCCCAGGGAGCCCAGGGTTTGAGGTTAGCCTCACACAGGCCCCATCCCACACGGATTTTTATCTAAATAGGCAACAGGGGCTTCTTCCCATTAACCCACTTAAAAAAGGCTTAGTTTTAATCAGGATCAACATCAGCCCTAACAAGAAGTTTCAGTGCTTTTTACCAGGGCATGAAGGAATTCTTCAGCCTCATGTGCTGTGACCATGGCATAAAGGGCAACAGAAAACACCTTCCAACACAGAGCTGCTTTCAGTAAGATGAAAACCACTCTTTTATTTATCTGTCTGGAAAATGCAAGAATTAAGTGGTCCAACCAACAGTTCTGCAGCTAAAAAACTGGTGAGAAAGCGGGGCTGTGCTGGGCTGCCCCAAGGAATGATTTCGCTACCGGACTGTGGAGTTCAGACAATCCTTTCCTGAGGGCCGTAAGCAGACTGCTACTGAGCACACTCGGCTATCTCAGTTAACCACACACGCACCCCGAGAAAGACGAGCCGCACAGGGCAGAGGCATTGAACGAAAAGTGAACAATGCGCTCCATCAAACACAGAACGCAGCTGTGCTTGCTGCGGGCCACCCAGCCCGGTCCGCGGCACAGCAGGCTGCGCCCGCCAGGTACAGAGCGCCCAGGAGAGTACCTGTGCCGGAGAACCGCCCTGCCCCGAGCAGGCCGCGCTCCGTCCTGCGGAGCACACCTGACGGTACCGTTTGTAACACTCCTTCTGAAGCTCCTCCAGACCCGCTTTGCTCCCGCACCGCCGCCACCGGCCCTTGACAACGCCGAAGGAAGCGCGGCTGCTCCTGCTGCCGGCGCTGCGCTGCGCTCCGCCGCCCGCGGGTCTCTGCTGACCCCTGGCGGCCGGGCTGGGGAGCGCTGAGGAGCCGCCACCGCCCAGCCCTGCCGGCGCTGCCGGAGCCCACGCTCCGTGCCCGGAGCAGGACACTGGGAGCCAGCGGCACGCCCGGCCCGAGCGCCCCACGGCCCCGCCGCTCTGCAGGGCTCAGCACCCCGGGAGCTGTGACCGAACCCCCCCAGCACGGCCGCAGCTTTGTGTACCCGCCAGTCCGCCCTGCGCTACCCTGCGCTGACCCCCTGAAAGGCCAAAAGGAAGATGCTTCTTTCTTTCCTTTCCTTTCTTTAAAAGTGTTACATGCGATAGAAACGTGTTTCTGATGGTAATCAGCATGAATTGTTATTAACCCTTCCCTCGGTTTTCCTAACACTTGTGTTTTGCTCAGGCTCCTACTGCTCAAGTTCGTATCTGCTCTTACCTACTCATGCCTGTAACTTGACATCTCATTGCTGCATATACAGCAATTCAGAAAACCAAACAAAACAGATTCTCATTCCCACTCTTTACATGTTTGCAGATTTGGAAGCCTTAAAGTTAACACAACTGGGCCCAAAAGATTATTTCTGGTTTTGTCAAACAGGGTCTGAGTTTCCAAGTACTTACCAAAGCTAGAGAAGCCTGAAGGATGATTTAGGAGGTATCTTGGTGTGGTTTTGCCCTTCAGAGCCGAGGGAGAAGACCCTGAACAGCCCTATAGCCATGGGGCAGGATGGGTTGCAAGGGGACACAGTACCTGGCCTCACATACAGCCTTTAAGCAAGGTGAACAAACCTTTTAGACGTCCCAGGTCACACACAACTACTGCATCTGCCACCAGCTTTACATAACTTAATCCTTTTTCTGAAGGGCAGTTGCCAGATTCTTTCATGGGGTTTTGTAGTTAAGAAAGCCAGTAGAGATGGATATCATCACTGCCCACTCAAAGCTGCAGGCAGCTACCAGGGGTGACAAGTTTCCAAGCCCCACACTTTTTCAGTCTTTTTTCACTGCTTAAGTGAAAATTTTCATTGTAAGTATTTTCCTGCTATATTATATATGTACTATTTTATATTTCTGCTCCAAGCCCCAGGCTGGAAGGGGCTTGGAGAAACCTGCCCTAGCGGAAGGTGTCCCTGCCCATGGCAGGGGGTTGGAACTGGATGAGCTTTAAGGCCAATTCCAACCCAGACCAGTCTGGGATTCTGTGACTTCCAAAAGGAAAAAAAAAGGAAGAAAAAGTACAAAAATTACAACACACCATCAATTACTTGTCTTTAGCATTAACTCAAATTTTTTAACTGAAATGAAGTTCCAAGAACAATGAAACCCTGTAAAAATATATAGTAATTCATATTCTTTATCCTTCAAATCAAAAGAGCAGTCTTCCTATTCTTAACAGGCAGTATCGCAAGGAAAGAGCTGCTGCAAGGTTTTCTATCATCTGAACTTCACTACTTCATCACAATTAATTGGTATAGCAAATCCGATAATGTGTTAGAAACCTCAAACCAATCAAGCTAATTTAGGGGTAAAGGAATGAGACACCCTCAGTGCTGTTTCACTGGGGTAGATAATACACACACCACCTCCAAAGTGAATGCCCTGATTGCTCCAAGTCCCTTCCAGCATTCTGCTCTGTAAAACACAGCTTCAAAATGCAGATGGCAATTCTGCCAGCTCATGGTACGTAGAAAGACTAACCTCACAATAGTCATGGATCTCCAAGTAAGCCCATTCATCTCCCTGTATGCCAGAAACTGTAGGAATACAACTACTTTTATACGTTTGATATCCTCCATCAGTACCACAGTCTTTAAAAAAGAAAAACAAAACATAATAGCTTTTTAATATAAGACCACTACAAAATTCCTGTACTGTGAGAACAAGCACAATACATTCCACATTTGTGAGCTCTCCTGTATATGGTACAAACCCAAGAATGATGGGATCTAGATGATAAATCAGCAAGAAATTTAGATATAAAAGCTCAGTGGATTGTGTTCTTGCACAGTACAGATTTATTTCACATTAGAAAGGTCAGATGGAGAATAACTTCAAATTAATGGTTAAGCAAAGCATCAGTTTACAGCATCTTCCCCTCTCCCCCCATCATATAAGCAAGGGAAAAGGGAACAGAGATTACCCTAATCTTCTGTCATTGACCCAGAACGTGTTGCTAGGCAGGTGGCTGGGACAACTCCATAGATAAGTCTCTGCAGGGCTCCACTGAACGTTACTATGGATGCCAGTAAAGTACAAAGGTGAATACAGAGGAAAAGGAAAGGCAAAGCGTTTACTGCAAACAGAATTTAGCTTACTCAGAGAATCTGATGATAGACAACACTGAAGTATAAATTTTCTATCACCAGATACTGTGTAATTTAAGAGAAAAAAAAAAACCCAGTCTCCTGTTATTTTTCTGATGATAATAAACAAACTAAAATAAATAGTTTTTATTATTTGTAACAAGCTACAGAAATCCCAGGCAAGATGGTATATTTTACATGGACTATTCATATGTCCCACATTACATTTCTGGTTGTGTTAAAAATATTTCTATTGACAATATCTAATAGCCATCAAAAAAAAAAGATTATGGTTCAAACTATATAGACAAACATAACAGTTGGAAACAAGACACATGGAAAAACTTTAAATCCTTAGGGTTTAATTCACCTACTGATAACTTCTCAGGATTATGGTTCATTCGGGGTTGGACTAGATGATCTTTTGAGGTCCCTTCCAACCCTTAGGATTCTGTGATTCCCTTAGTGATAGATAGCAGACAACTCAAAGGAAAGGCTCATAAGTAGCCTAAAAATTGTCCATCAAGTTAGCATGCAAATAATTCTGTAGCATACTGAAATATGGTGTGGTCAAGGTCAGGCCTCTGTCGTTTTTCTTAGAATATTCTAAAGTCAAGTGACAGGAGATTGCAAACACTGAATCTATAGAATAAAGAGCATGATCCGCAGATTTGTTTTTAGGCCTATCTGGCAAAATTAAATGTGCGTAAACCATCTCTGAGACAGGCTTCTGTCAGAATTCATCCTGAGATGTCCACATGAATTAACCCATAAGCAGACAGACGTGCATTTACCAGGCATAGATAGGCCTAATGTGATGTTAGCACTAGTGCTACTGCTGGTTGATACAGACCCACATGCACATCGGTATCATATGGTACACTGTCCCAGAGATTTGCTTGTCCCTACTCTTCAGTTTCCACTACATGGACCACAAATGGCATATAACCACATAGCAATGCTTACATTAGAACAAACAAGAGCAAGTCCAGGATGGATCAGAATCAAATAAAATCATTACTTCGTAAACCATTGCCCTACATGCACTGTTCCCACTGCGAAGAGGAAAACGAGTGAACCAAAATGCATGGATACAAGCTATATTTCAGCCACACTACAGGGAAGCACCTACACATCAGTGACAGCATGTACGGTCCAGCAATGCACACAGACAAACACAAGGCCCCGTTGGGTCAGGAGCTGCATTTCGCACTGGCGGCACACAAAGCTGGCACGGGCACAGGAAGCTGCCATTTGGTGCAGGCAGCAGAACTCAAATGGCAGAAATACAGCAGGAGTGGTACTAGTGAACAAGCAGGCAGGCACCACCAGCAAGGCTGCTAGAGAAACCTTCAGCTCTGCTTGGTGCACGCTGCAGGCAGCTGAGCAGAAATGGGAGAAAATTCATTCAGTCTAACTTTGAAAATAACATTTATGACTTGAATCCCAAAATAAGAGCAAGGCTGTGTTAAAGGGACATGGTGTGAGCATATCAGAGTCCTTGCTCTGAACTGCATCCATTAAAACAAGGAACACAATGGAAGGAAAAATGTGCTACCCCCTGAATTTCTTAATCTCTGTCAGCAGCAGTGACAAGGGGGTGCTTGCTCATAAGGAACTGCACAACAGACAAAAGGGATTACTCTCTGTGTCTGAAAGACTAGTGAAACTAGGGATTCTCATCTCCTATTGAATCCATCTAGATAATAGACCTTCCTATTCAGACTTTGCTCCACGGGTTAGAATATAACATGAGGCAATTAAAAAGAAGTTGGAAGATGCTCCAAGAGACCAGGAAAGTACATGTACTCACTAAACAGCAGCGAAGCAATTCAGCAGCAGATTCTGACTAAACGTCACTGACAAAAAGTGTATTCTTTCTAGAGAGCAAACTAGTTTTACACAAAATACAATTGATCTTGTGATGAAGTAGAATAAACCAGCATAATCATAGAACTACTTAAGGAAGGAAGTTTCATCAAGGAAAATCACAGCAGCTTAGCTAAGATACTAGTGCTGTCACAACAAAAAGAATTCTTCCCATTACCCCAGACAGATCTGCTCACAGAAGCAGAAGAGGAAATTGTGTTACCTTGCTTTGCGGACATACAGCTGCGGGTAATGCCGATGTCTGGGGCACACAAGCAAGGTGAAGTCATTATCCACCACTGAATGTGGAGCAGTCATCATCTTTTCAAAGACATTTTCCATGTCTGGCCCTGTGAATGACAAAACTGTGTTAGGAGCCACAGAGAAACTCCATTATGGAAGCTTCTAAATGATCAGCAAACCTGTCTGAGGAAATCAGAGATTGGAACTTAAACCCCAGATGGCATAATGCTCTTAAGTCTTTTAAGTGATGAAGCTGAAGTGACAGTAGTATAAACATGTGAAAGAATTGTTACTGGATTAGTTTGCTAATTAATCCAGCATCCCAAACCTGAATAAGCTTCAAAGCAAACCAAAATTGGTAGGATCAAATCCCTGCAGAAATACAACTCCTATAACCAATCCTATATAGAATCATAGAATAGTTAGGGTCGGAAAGAAACTTAAGATGATCCAGTTCCAACCACCCTGCCATAAGCAGGGACACCTCACACTAAACCAGGGCACCCAAGGCTCTGTCCAACCTGGCCTTGAACACTGCCAGGGATGGAGCACTCACAACCTCCCTGGGCAACCCATTCCAGTGCCTCAGCACCCTCACAGCAAAGAATTTCTTCCTTAGATCCAATCTAAACCTCCCCTGTTTAAATTTTAACCCATTACCTCTTGTCCTGTCACTACAGTCCCTAATGCAGAGCCCCTCCCCAGCATCCCTATAGGCCCCTTCAGATACTGGAAGGCTGCTCTGAGGTCTCCACACAGCCTTCTCTTCCCCAGGCTGAACAGCCCCAACTCTCTCAGCCTGTCTTCGTATGGGAGATGCTCCAGTCCCTGCTCATCCTCGTGGCCTCCTCTGGACTTGTTCCAACAGCTCCATGTCCTTTTGATGTTGAGGACACCAGAACTGCACACAATGCTCCAGGTGAGGTCTCCCAAGAGCAGAGCAGAGGGGCAGGATCAGCTCCTTGGCCCTGCTGGGCACGCTCCTTTGGATGCAGCCCAGGATACGGTTGCTTTCTGGGCTGCAAGCGCACACTGCAGCCAGCTCATGTTCATGTTCTCATCGACCACCACCCCCAAGTCCTTCTCCTTGGGCTGCTCTGAATCTCCTCTCTGCCCAACCTGGAGCTGTGCCTGGGACTGCTCTGACCCAGGTGCAGGACCTTGCACTTGTCATGGTTAAACTTCATGAGGTTGGCATTAGCCCAGCTCACAAGCGTGTCCAGGTCCTTCTGGATGGCATCCTTTATCCACCGAGTGCCCACCTATCAAATTAATGTCTCTCCAATTCAGAGACAAGGATGTCGTGTGGGACAGTGTTGAACGCTTTGCACAAGTCCAGGTAGATGACATCAACTGCTCTACCCCTGTCCATCAGTTCCGTAGCCCCATCATAGAAGGCCACCAAATTGGTCAGGCAGGATTTCCCCTTAGTGAAGCCATGCTGGCTGCCACCAAGCACCTCGTTGTTTTTCATGTGCCTTAGCATGCCTGCCAGGAGAATCTGCTCCAAGATGTTGCCAGGCACAGAGCTGAGACTGACTGCTCTGTAATTCCCTGGGTCATCCATTTTCCCCTTCTTGAAAATGGGGGTTCTGTTTCCCTTTTTCCGGTCATTGGGAACTTCCCCTGACTGCCATGATTTTTCGCATATGATGGACAGTGGCTTAGCAACTTCACTCAGAAGCTCTTTCAGGGACCGGATTTCATCAGGTCCCATGGACTTGTGCACGTTGAGGTTCTTAAGATGGTCTCAAACCAAATCCTCTCCTACAGTGGGTCCAAGGTCTTCATTCTCACAGTCCCTGCGTCTGTCTTCCAAGACTTGGCTGGTGCAGTCAGAGCCTTTGCCATGGAAGACCAAGGCAAAGAAATCATTCAGAACCTCAGCCTTCTCCACATCCTGTGTAGCCAGTTCACCCAATAGCTTCCGGAGGGGACCTAACGTTGTCCCTGGTCTATCTTTTATTCGTAGTGTACCTATAGAATCCCTTGTTGTTATCCTTAACATCCCTAGCTAAGTTTAATTCTAACTGGGCCTTAGCTTTCCTCACCTGGTCCCTAGCTTCCCGGACAGCATCCCTGTATTCATCCCAGACCACCTGTCCTTGCTTCCACCTTTTATAAGCCTCTTTTTTCCTTCTAATTTTTCTTAGCAGCTCCTTATCCATCCAAGGAGGTCTCCTGGCCCTCCTGCTGCACTTCCTTCTCGTTGGGATTCAACACTCCTGAGCTTGTAGCAGGTGATCCTTGAATATCATCCAACAGTCTTGGATCTCCCTGCCCTCTAGGGCTATATCCCATGGAACCTTACTAAGCAGGTTCCTGAAGAGGCCAAGCTCTGCTCTCTTGAAGTCCAGGGCAGTCAGAGAATCTTTTTGTCAGGACTCATTATGCTGAAGGAAATCTGGCGTTTGTTACTAGGGTGGAATTGACAAAATCCTTTTTTCAGGTGCTGCTCCCCGTAGTTGACACATCACTGGGGAGGTTGTTTAGCATGACTGGGAACCAAGATGCCTAGAAACTGGCATATGGGAGAAGGTACCAGTTCACTTCAAGGAAAGCTCCAAGCAAAAAACTCAGTTGTTAAGTAGATGTCTGGTTTATTAGTCTGCATTCAGGCCTGAAACTCCACTTCAGGTGCTGCTCTCTGATTGAGATGTGCATTCTCCCTCTTTGGACCTCTGCTCTAACCTCATTTCCTTCCATGAGCACCCCTCCTGAGCCTCACCAATGTGTCCTCTTCCCATCTTGTACTCACTTGTCTAAATAGGAGAAAGACCCTAGTTTCAGTCTCTCGACTCTCTTCAGCCAGATACCTTCACAAGACTTGGAGGAATTTATTTCCGAGGTCTTCACTCCTGTTTGGAGTCCTGTCAGTTTCTGGCAAATTTAAAGACTGCAGGAAATGGGTAGGGTTCTGAATGGATGGACTGCTGGTGTGAACATGCAACCACAGAAAGCTTTTCCACAAGGCGTGCTCTAGAGGATACTTTAAGACTGTGTTCTCTGTATGTTTAAGGAATTGCAACTGTTGTCAGTATTTTAAAAGGGCACACAAAAGCCCACCTCCACAGTGCACATTAATGACTATGAGGTTTGAGATTGTTCTCATTATTTTAAGAATAAAATTGCATTCAATTCTCACCTAAATTCATCTCAGCTGGTATGAAGAGAAGTATAAACTGCAGTTCTGGTACTGTGATGAAAGCTCTCCTGGACAAATAACAGAACTGTATTAAATCTTTCATCATTACAGCCATCAAACAGATATGGCAGCTAGTCTTTTAATATGTAATTTTATCTCCAGTGTCTCTGATCTTCCTCCACAAGTCCACATGGCTCAAAAAATTAAAACATTTATGGCAAACAAGTTAATATAAAATCAATCTGGGCATTTTTTACTGTTTTTCTACATTTTTTCTCTCTTAATTTCCCAATCCTTAGGTTTCAAACATCCTCCTTTTTATCTCTGTTCCCCAGCAGTAAAATATTAAAGATGCCAGATCTCTGCCGGCAGATCTCAGAGTTGGCATCTGGATGAGCTACCCTGACATGACAAAGTAGCTGTAAACTCAACAGCACCAAGAGCAGTTCACTGCTTATGTAAGGAGATTCTGTGCTGTACCAGATAACCTGAGCAATGGTTATACTGGAGCACTGAGCTAACACAGCAATACATTGTGCTGTTTGCACAGTACGGTTTGCAGCCTTACCAGATAATCTGGAGCTAACAAACTACCAATAGATTATCTGGGAAAAAGCATATTCCAGAAACATCTACACCTTTCCAAGCCTCCTGCTCAGTCGTGTGCTTTGATATTTACAAGTAGAAATTTAGGACAAAGAGAAATCAATCTGCCTTGCAACTGCAGTAGTATTTCTATGGAAAATTACAGCAAAGACACAGCTAAACCTTAGCACTGGTGAGTAGTGCATTGGGAGCTAGAACAGCTTAGTTTCCAAGCCAGCAGTGCACATTTGATTACTACAGGGTTATGTTTTGTTACCTTCCGAGGCTGTTCAGAGAGAGATTTAATTTTGATTCCATGATCACATTTAGGCATGTTAAACTCACTGCTGCTCCAGATGATGGTAGGAGAATGCACATGCTTCACTACAGAAAGTTATAGATGAACTCACCTAACAATTTCTTGGAGACATTCAGCTGCATATTCTTCTTTTGCCACACACAGATGCATGAACAACGTGTTAAGAGGCTACAAAATGAGGAAAGAAAATCTAAACACCATGCAGCTAACATTTATATGTCATCCCAAGCATTAATATGCGCATTTATTTCCAGTGTATATGATCTGCACGCAAAATGAGTAATTTCACAGGTAAAGATAATGTCAAAGCATGTGTGGATGAAGCTATGTGATTAAAGGACTTCTTTTTTTTATATCATGATTTGTGCTGCTGTCATATTTTTGATTTACACTCAGGCTTACTTTTTTGACTGCAGTATACATCCATGAGATCATATTTAACACTATCTCAGACTAAAAACATTTTAATCTAACCACAGAAATTAACAACTAACTCTTAACAATGTTTAATTTAACATTTGGCTGATAAAGACACTTGGTAGGTTTAAAAAGGAAAAACCAAACCCAAAAAGCTCATGTGCTTCTCATGCTACTAAAATGCTTTTTCTTTAACAGAAGTAAGAAAAATCACAAAATCTTAAGATTACATCATTAGACACATGTAAATAGCCAGCAGAAACAGGGCAGACTGAAAGGCACCTTTCTGTGACATGCCTTCTGTTCACTGGGAAGCATGAGCAAAGGAAACCCTGTGCTGGAATGGAGGGTGCTGCTACTTCTGCTGCTGTCTTGTGCATAACCTTTCAAGTGCTGAGTCAACCAAGGTCTACCTGGACATGAAATATTCCTAGAAAAAAAATATTTTAAACGGAAAACCCTATTCAGAGGTATTCTGAATAGTCAGATATTCAACTAAAATGTAACGGTGAGAATCACCAATACATTTCACCAACTTCAGGGCGAGTATGATTTTAACAGAGCTTGCAGTATATGGACCAGCACAAAGACAACAGGCTGTTGTAATGAATAAGCATCAGAACCCATTTGTAAAAATCAGACTTGCCCCTGTTTTGTTTTTTTAATGCAAAAGAAAAAGGAAGAAAGAAAAAAAATTAAAAGCCTGTTTTGTTGCTGAGGTCCAAGAGGAGGCCCAGGAGGCAAGACGTGGCCTGGAACCGTTCCTGAAGAGTGCTGCTAATGAGGCAAATCCTTACTAATCAAATGCTGCCCAAGTCAAGCCCTGACTGGAACCTCCAGGCTGCATTATCATTTCTGTGCTCCACAGAAAAAAAATGCCAACCAGACTTTTAAGAAATTCTATTTTCTGAAGATCTCAATTTTGTAAAGCACATCTGCATGGATGTAATCTGCAGTTAACCAGTGATACCTCAACTAGTTATAAATCAGAATAGCATTGGTTCTTTGTCACTGCAGAAGCATAAAACATACTGAAACTTCTGTGTGTATAGAAAACAACCTCCATTCTAGAAAAAGAAGAGTCCTTCTGTTTCTTGTCAGTGTTCCAAAGTACCTTTCACTCCTGTTCACCAGCAACAGTTCCTAACATGCTTGAGCTCTCTTTTTGTGCTTTCTCTTCGTATAACTCTGCAGTCTGAGGTCAGCTGCAGCTCTGCTACAGTCGATGCTGTTGTGCCTGCGGAGCTGAGGCATGGCACAACCCATGGGAGCAGCTGCAGCTGCACAGTGCGTGAAGTGGCTGTGCCTGCAGTGTGCCTAGACACAACGTACTGCTCAAGTGACAAAGAAAACAGATTACAGGAAAATTATATGGGTTTGTTCTGTCCTCCGTTTGGCTGTAATAATTTTGCTTCTTTAACAGCATTTCCAAATACAATTGCTGCATTTGTCAGCTTTTCTGCAAGCTGTTCCTTAATGTCTCCCAGAACATTAGAAAATTGAGGAACAAACTGTCTAGAGATAATTTCGGTACTGCCAATACCTTATTATGGCATGTGCTGCCTGGCCTTTGAGTTTTTATGGTTAACACTGTCCACCTTTTCCCAGCAATCACAGGATTTCCTAGCTGGACTGAATGAGAGGCAGCATTTGAATCCTAAACTTCTAAGTGCCTATTTCTAGTCCATAATTCCTAAGAGTAGCTCATAATCTTGACCTAGGAGCCTGTATGAAAACTGCCACCACACAGAATAGAGCACAGCAATCTCCACACGAGCATATCAGCATGGTCCTCCTCCCAGTGCTAATTACCACTCTTCAAGCAGGGTACACTCCCCATTCCCTATTCTTTCTCTAAAGCCATTAAATTTGCATTTAATTCTGTAAAATAGTAAAACTTTATTCCAAAAGGTGAAAAATGAAGATTCCAGTTCCCTTACAGCAAGAGGACCTTAGAGCAACAACTCTACCTCTGAGGTAAATGCTCTGTTAGATAACACCAGCGGTTTTTGCATGAACAATACTGGTGGCAGCTATGATTCACACTGCTCTCAGTGCAAGCTCAGTGCTTATGTTCTGCACATGTATGGCAAATAAAAGACTTGTCTTCCCCAACAGCCATCCTTGTAGTTAGCTTCAGTTATCCTAGTGACAAGATGACTCATAGGCTTCTGAGCACCTGAGGGTTTAGTAAGGAATCTGATGATCACCTTCTTCAGCCTGAATGCCTCAGATCTACCCAACATAGATTTTAGATGCCATTACCTTCAATGAAAGTTCAGCTAAAATCACACAATTTACTTACAGTGCAGCTATTGCTAATGTAGTTTTCATGTAGAAATGATTCCCAATCAGACTGATCAGTGATATTCCAATTTGGATAGTCCAGAAAGACAGCATGGGCTATAGCCCCATTCTTCTCATTGCAGAGGGTCAAAGCCAGGTTTGCTCTTTCTCTGTAAAAACAATTTAATTTTGCAGAAGCTGAAGAAACTATACAGAGAAAAGTGACTGTTAATTCAGCCTGTTAGAATCACAAAACTGACCATGTCCAAAAGTGCTCCCAGGATCGGGCCTCAATAAAACTTCATTACCCACATCCCAACCTGATTCCAAATTATCAATTCCAAGTATTTATTTTGTGTATGCTGGCATTATAACAATTCATTACTATGATGAAATATTACATTGTTTCAAATCCTCAATTACTATGAATCTGATACACAAAATGGAAATGCTCCCTCTTTTTTGTAGGTGTCTTCATTTGTCTGTCACCCACATAGCAGGGATCTGAGACGGTTGCCATTAACCCTCAGTGACCCATTGGCATTTCACGCAGTCCATCTCTGCTGTTTATCACTTTAGCACAGGAAGATGAAGCACACAGGGTTCATCACTATCTCCAGTGGTGAAAATATGGTAACAGAGGACCTCTACAACCACCCATTTCTGTCACACAAGCAGCTAGGTTACAGTTGCCTAAACACAGAGAATATATTGGGTATCTTGGGGGGCATAAAAAGACAAGACACCTTGAAACATATTTTATGGCGGATAGAGGCTGTCTCCCAAGTTAGAATAGAGGCAAAAAATAACCAGTACCTTACATGAAGTGGTAACTGGAGGAAAAAGAAAATATTTCAGCAAACACAGGAAAAGAAAAGAGAATGGTCATGGGACACAGTGATTAAAACCCTCAGCTCTCTACTTCTGTCACCCTCCATAGGCAAAAAGATTCTGTTAGATGCAGCAGACAGCAGACATCACAATCTGATGGTTTCATCAGGTACCACTCAGAAGTATTTCTCCTCAACTTGTGTAAAAAGGAAGCTAGCATGAAGTCACGCTGCACCACACTGCAGCAGTGGGCCAAGTTTGCACAACCACGCACGTGTGAGGCAGAGAAGATATGGAAGCAGATTTTCTGGCCCTTTTTTTGACTAGTATAAAAGGCCACACCATGCAAAGGCTCATAACGGTTTCTGTCATTTAACACAATTTCTTGACGTTTCCTGCAAGAAGGGCAATATAACGTCCCTTAAATACTGTTACTTACAACAGGTACACAACATCAATTCTTCCAAAAAGGACATCTGTAGTATTGCTGAAGAGGCCAATAATACCCGGCACATCACGTGAATCTGTTCTTCTGGCACTGATCACTCCTATGTCTTCTCTGGAAGATGTTTCTGTAGTCATCTTGCAGGCTGCAACAAAAAAGAACACATTGCTGCTCTGGCAGATCCCACTGCAATCCACAGTGCAGTGCAGTTCAACTGATCCTTACAAAGAAGCTGAAGCAGCACAATTCAAGTGGATTCCCATACACCTCAACATAAATCCATACTGCCTGCATAGACACAGAGCATGCCAATGGTGCACATGTAGAAATACAGCAGGCAATCATCACTCCTATTGTATGCATTGTACATGCTACACAGGAAATAAATGTCTTTAATAGGCTACAAAATGCTTTTATACTTGTTCATTTATAGGCATTTGCACGCTGCCTATCAAAACAGTGCCCATTGTTAATAATTTCAAACTTATTACCTAGTCCACAGGGTTGGGAGGATCAGCTGCAACCAACCAGGGTAAGGACATCCTGGTGACATTAAACAGCAGTTTCAGGTGAGTTAAATGTATTTTGTACAAAACAGCACCTTTAATTTCTGCCTGTGTCAACAGCAATGCCTAAATTTCAGAGGAATTGAAAGATCTGCAGCGTTCCTGCCCACAAGAAAAATGTTGTTGTGGTTCCACACTCACACCATTTGCCAGGTCCATGTGATCTACTGACCTGGCAATTCTGGAACATACAGGGGCAACAGCCTATCAACTGACAGCTCAGTCATCTTTCACCTGTGTTGTGACACTGTACTGTAGCCTGTTGTGATATAATTGAGAATTGGGCATGTAAAACCCAAACTGACCAACACAACAGCTTAGTGCAATTTCTAAATAGACTTGTGCAAAATATAGCATTACTAGCTCAAAAGAAGTCTAAATAACTGATGTGCCTACACTAGCAGGGCACTTTTACCAACCTACCAAACACAACAGCCATTGCTAACAGTCGCACCAGGTATTAGGCCCCACAGATCCCAGCTCAAATGGGACAATCCTGAATTTCATGCTTTTTAAATCCAGAGAGAGTTGCATGTACAGCTCCATCTTTCTCTCACGTCCCAGGCACAGGTCTCAGTCACACCACAAACATTTGCAAAGAGGTTCCAGAACCCAACCCAAGGCAAAACATCCTCTGCAGGTTTTAATGTGTGCACTCAGCAGAGTTGGGGTGATGTACAAAGAACCAACTGGGCATAAGAGTGTACTTATTACTGAGTATAGCAATAGTATCTACGAGATAAACGCCCTATACTACCTTGTCTAACAAGCTTCTCAAACATCTGCAGTACTAAGGTATATATAGAGAGAGATAAGATATGTGTATTTTTTTTCCCCAGTGGAGTGGAAAGCAGCTACCCCCACAGGTGATTCTTAAAATGAGCAAAGACAATGGCCAAATAATTCCTTTCTGCATTTCATTCAGTAACTGCAAGCTGGGAGACTACTAAAATACTTGTTTTAGTAAGTCATTAGTAAACAGCCATTAGTAAAATGTTTTTTATTAATATCAACTGCATATATCAAAATAAATGAGAATTTTAAATTGTCATTCACAAACTGTGCTCAAGCAGTAAAATTGCCCCAACAGAGAAGTTTGCCACATTTCCATGTTCAGTTTTTTAACTTCATTGAGAAAATCTCACCCCTTCTCCACTAGCTCCCCTTAAAGGCCCTCAACACTAATGCAACCGGAAGCAGCATTCACACGTTAAGGATGTACTGTTTCCGTAAGAAAAATGCGCTCTTCCTACAGCAACTCCCGTGTTTCTGCTGCGGGAGCAGCAAACCACAGACGGGCCGTGGCTGAGCCAGCAGGACAGGAACCGTTCCTGTTCCGGACCAGCTCTGACCCCTGCACAAACACTCTTAGAGCCAGGCGGGGCTCCTGTAGCGTGCTGTCAGTCTCTGACCCGCAGCACTCCGAGGGACCGCCGCTGAGCGCCTCAATGTCCGCTCGCAAGATGTCCCCCTCGGCCCACACCGCAGCGCGCACCCGCGGCATCCGGTAACGGCTCCCGCAGCTCCGCGAGCCGCCAGGGGGCGCGCTCTGCGGTGAGGGGCCGCGAGCTGAGCGTGCTCTCACCTGCCTCCCGCTGCCGAGCCGAGTCCTGTCCGGGCGCTGGGGCAGGCACGGAGGCACGGAGACTACTGACTACTGCCTACTGCCTACTGCCTACTGCCTACTGACTACTGACTACTGCCTACTGCCTACTGCCTACTGACTACTGACTACTGACTACTGCCTACTGCCTACTGACTACTGCCTACTGACTACTGCCTACTGACTACTGACTACTGCCTACTGACTACTGACTACTGACTACTGCCTACTGCCTACTGACTACTGACTACTGACTACTGCCTACTGCCTACTGCCTACTGCCTACTGCCTACTGCCTACTGACTACTGCCTACTGACTACTGACTACTGCCTACTGACTACTGCCTACTGACTGCCTGACTACTGACTGCCTGACTACTGACTACTGACTGCCTGACTACTGACTACTGCCTACTGACTACTGACTACTGACTACTGCCTACTGACTGCCTGACTACTGACTGCCTGACTACTGACTACTGACTGCCTGACTACTGACTACTGCCTACTGACTACTGACTACTGACTACTGCCTACTGACTGCCTGACTACTGACTGCCTGACTACTGACTACTGACTGCCTGACTACTGACTACTGCCTACTGACTACTGACTACTGACTACTGCCTACTGACTGCCTGACTACTGACTGCCTGACTACTGACTACTGACTGCCTGACTACTGACTACTGCCTACTGCCTACTGCCTACTGCCTACTGCCTACTGACTACTGACTGCCTGACTACTGCCTACTGACTACTGCCTACTGACTGCCTGACTACTGCCTACTGCCTACTGACTACTGACTACTGACTGCCTGCCTACTGACTACTGCCTACTGACTGCCTGACTACTGCCTACTGACTGCCTGACTACTGCCTACTGACTGCCTG
>NDXB01017428.1:59772-77291 GCA_002631895.1 Agapornis roseicollis | reverse complement strand
TTTTTTTTTTTTTTTTTTTTTTTTTTTTTTTTTTTGTGTGTGTGTTTTTTGGTTGGTTGGCTTTTTTTGTTTGTTTTTGGGGGGGCTACTTTTATGGGGCTTTATCATTACTAATTACTTACTGTACTTGTGGACTAGGAATTAACTACAGACAACTTCTCAGCCTCAAGATAGAAAGTTTTCTTAAAACTTCATTAAATATTTATATTTGTCTGCTTGCTGCCTTAGCATTTTATGAATAGGCAAAAGCAGATCCTGAAGATTTTCTTTCTACAGAACAATTTTATAATAAAACATCTCAGATATTTTTATAGCAAAAAAAAATATACTGGAAAGCTGGAGCATAATAGGCAACTATTTCTCACTGTGTCTATATACTTATAAGTGATCTCGAACCCTCTTCTTTAATCTGTATATCTATATACATCAGAATTACAAAAATAAAAGAAGCCTCTCTCACAGTTTTAAATAATACACCAATGAATATTTGGGAAATCATAGCAAAATGATTTTTTTTTTTATGTAAAAGTTGAAAGACCAATGTATTCTATAATGAAATTATCTAAACCTCGATGGAAAGAATTCTGTATAATTTTATCATGTCTGACTGAAAACCAAACTTTTAGACATACAGTTGTAAGTCTCACCTGCCTGTGTTTCCTTTTGCAAATGGTCACATTAGTAGTCAGTGTACATCTATTTTCAAAAGGATGTTTAATGAAATATGGTACTTGTGGCACCCAAACTATTAAAGATGCTGCAGTTTTGTTTCAAATGTTGAGATTTTCTTTTGCTTTAGGAAAAGAAGTAAAAATCCCACCAAAACACACACACAAGGTGGACCAAACCTGAATTTTAGACTCGCAGAAAATGCTGAACATAAAAAAAGATTACTTGGCTCTAGCTGCAGAAACACCTAGCTGGGCACAATGCTATTAATACCATAACTCGTTGCAACTAAAGCAGTAAAATGTTGATTAACTGTAACCTTAGAAACCCACCCACATCTCCCTACATTTCCCCAGCTCAGCTACCTACAGAAACAAGCAGGTCACAAGTAGACCCTCCCATAATCGTCAACATATTTTCCTTTTCATTCCATCACTCCCCAGTACTCTGAGGTTTCACTTGTGTTTGTGTAACAGCAGTTCCTTAAAAATTTTTTGCAGGCAAGGATGCCTATGCCATAAGAACTATAGCTATTTAAATGCCAGATTTATTATGTACGGTCCAAAAGAATTAAATGACATGTGCATAAAACAGATACGTGATCCTATGGCTAATTGTTCCCAGTTCTTTCATCTTCTATATGTCTGATTCTTTTTCATTCTGATTTTTATTTCAGTTATTTCAACTTGCCTGTGGTATGATACAAAAGTCATAGCAACACTTTCATGTCAGAGTCTGTTAGCCACCTTTTGAATATGTGTTTTGGGTTTAATTTTTATTAAGTTTTCATATTTTGGTTTACCTTATGGTTCTGCATATGATTCGAAGCAAAACGAAAATTAGTATTTTCCAAATTATAATTGTGAAAGTCAGCAGGTAAATAAAATAAAGAGCATTATACTAAGTTAGGATCTTCTAATACTGTGGCAAAATAGGTAATTAGATGAATAAAATACGAATTAAATAGATGCCATCTCACAGTGGCAGAGATTAACCACCACTGCACCTCTTTAGGGAACTTAAGTTGATGAGAGCAACAGTACCTTTGAACTTTTAAGAGCAGGCACTTGAACACATTAATAAGGTAACGACACCTGAATTCAAACAGTTTGTCTCATGTTGTAAAACAGGCTTTGATCTTTAATAATTTTTCAGCCAGACCTTTTGCTTATTATCTATATAATATTGAAGAAAAGACATAAACTATGAAACTACTAGTTATATAAAGAAAAATCAAACTCCAAAACAGTAATCTGTTTTAAGCTGCTAAATTCTCTTCCCTGTTCAGAACCTGTAACCCCAAACAACCAAAACACTATTTCAGCTGTGTTTGGTTTATTTCTTTCTGGCTTATTTCCTTGTCTTTACAAGGACATGTAGTGACAGGACAAGGCGTAATCGCTTTAAGATGTGAGAGAGGGTTTAGATTAGACTTAGATTAGAGAGGATTTAGATTAGACTTTGGGAAGAAATCTTCACTATGAGGGCAGTGTGGCACTAGAATGGGTTGCCCAGAGAAGTTGTGGATTCCCCATCCCTGGAAGAGTTCAAGGCCAGGTTGAATGGGGCCTTGAGTGGCCTAGTCTAGTGGAATGTGTCCCTGCCTGCGGCAAGGGGGTTGGAACTAGATGATCTTTAGGTCCCTTCCAACTTAAACCATCCTACGAATCTGTGGAAAGACTAAAAGTAAAGTAACTGGTATTTCTGCTGAATAGTTAGTGTGAACCTCTGTTGCAGTGTCAGGGTAGTTATCACCAACCTCCCTCTCCTGAATCTATGATGAATGATTATGTTTCTGTACTTGCTTTCTTTTGAACTTGGTCCTGCAGTCTCTCCTTCTCAGAAACCCAGAGTTTTACCTTGGAGATAAGTACTCTTTTGTTTCCACATTTAGATCACCTCAGGGCATATAGGTACAACCAGAAGATGCTCCAAGTATAAGATACGTTTAGGCTGGCATGTTTGCAGGGATTTACCTTTATATGTTTCTCTCCTTTATTTAACTCACTTCCTTTGCAAATTCTGCAGCTGTGACAAACAGTTTTAGTGATTTTTCTGTATCTAGAATTATATATGCAAAAAGTCTAATTGAGTCATTATCTTTGTAAATACTGAAGTCTAATGTGGAGCTCTGTCAAAGCTAACCTTTAGGGTAGAGAGATCCCTATGTCACAGATGTCCATCTGAGGTATTTTTAGTATAGCCACAGTAATTTATCTAGCTTTCAGTTTGAAACAAGAGCATCTCAGATGGGCTAAGTTTAGGGGGTGATCTTGAGATCATCTAGTCTAACCCCCCTGCTGAAAGCACAGTCAGCTGGCTGTTCAGAACTGTGTTCAGTAAGGTTTTGTATATCTCTGGGAATGGAAGCACCAATATGGACAATGTGTTCCAGTATTTGACCACTCTTATATATATAAAACAAAAATATATTAAACCCCCTAATATTTAAGTGAAATTTAATGTGTTTCACTTTCTGCCCAGAGCCTTTTGTCTTGCCACTGGGTGCCATTGAGAAGAGTCTGTCTCTTTCAGTCATTCCAGTCAGGTATTTCCCAAAAATAAAAATCCCATGTTTTTTAGGATAGCATCCATACCAGTCAAACAGCAGATTTCAGTACTAGAATATTTGTTTCTGGAACTGTTAACGAACTCTCTTAATATATTATTGTTATTTTCCGCTGCTTATCTGCACTTATCACTGAAAGAACTTCTAATTTCTGTTAATGCTATTCATTATTTTCTATTCAGTCTTCAACTAGGCTTTAAATCATCCAATTAACAGCAAAACTATGCTTAATATGTTACCTGAGCTTCAGTTTGCTTTCAAAGTGACACTGAGGTATGAAATTCCTGTTAATATACTCTGGGTATCATGTTACCCTGTAGAAGAATAAAAAGCAGAGATCCTCAGGAAAACTGGTTCTGAAACAGGAGGCACTTTAACTCTGCTGAAGTGGTTTGAGGTTGATCTATTTTGCAGTGGGTTGAAGGGACTAGATTGCAATGAGAATATGAACTCATCTGTCTGTACAGCGCAGCAGGGATGCTTCAGCTCTGCTGGGGCTTGTTCTGGGATTTCTAATGCACCATTATGATGTCTGGCATAGCTATAGAAAAATGGTAGCTGCACAGAGATAACAGAGCAGTTGAAAAAAAAAGTCAAACCAAAAAGCACCCTAGGTTTATTCTGTCATCTCAATGCAATGTTCAGAAGTGCTCACCTTTGACCAAACTCTGCCTGAACTGAATTTTATGGCAATAGTAAACACTTCTGAAAATATCACCTTCAAAAATGAAAGTAACCCCAAGTGAGCCTTTGCTGGTTATGGCAACTATGTGAAATAATGAACGCTTGGTGCTTTTGATTAAGCTCTGTTTTAATGCAGTGAGTGTAATCTTTGTCCCGCTGAATTTAATAGCCATTTTGCTATTGGTTATAGTGGAACTGGGATTTCATCCTCTCTCACAATGGAGTAATTATTTCATATATCAACTCCAGAGTCCTTTATGGCTAAATGGAAAAAACCCTAATACTACTATGCTGTTGTTTCACTGAAAATCTTGTTAGTAGATACAGTAGACAAAAGCTGTAATAAGCAAGTTGGGGAGTACAGGGAAAATGAATAGGTTGGAAAAAAAGGTGCAGCCTGTTCCAACGCTTGACAACCCTTTCATTGAAGAAGTTTTTCCTAATACCCAATCTACACCCCCCCCGGTGCAACCTGAGTCTTTCCTTTTGCCCTATGATTTGTTACTTTGGAGAAGAGACCAGCACTCACCTTGCTGCAACCTCATCCGAGGTAGTTGTAGAGAGCAATAAGGTCCCCTCTCAGCCTCCTTTTCTCCAGGCTGAACAATGCCAGTTCCCTCAGCCACTCCTCATAAGACCTGTGCTCGAGACCCTTCACCAGCTTTGTTGCTGTTCTGTGGACACCCTCCAGTGCCTCAACGACTTTCTTATAGTAAGGGGTCCAAAACAGCACACAGAATTCGATGTGTGGCCTCACCAGTGCTGAGTACAGGGGGATGATCATCTCCCTAGACCTGCTGGCCACACTATTTCTGATACAGGCCAGGGTGCTGTTAGACTTCTTGTCCACCTTGACACACTGTAGGCTCTTGTTCAGCCAGCTGTCGACCAACACCCCCAGGTCCTTTTCTGCAGGCAGCTTTCCAGACTGCAGCATTGCATGACGTTGTTGTGAACCAGATGCAGGACCTGGCAATTTGCCTTGCAGAATCTTACACGATTAGCCTTGGTCCATTGATCCAACCTGTTGAGAGCCCTCTGTAGAGCCTTCCCACTGTCAAGCAGCTCAACACTGCAGCCCAACTTGGTGTCATCTGCAAACTTACTAAAAGTGAACCCTTCCTTCAGGTTGTTGATAAAGATATTAAACAGAACTGGTGCCAATACTGATCCCTGGGGAGCACAACTGATGTTACTTTTGTTTGTAGAATATGAACCAGAAAATGTGGTGAAAAGAAAGGAGATTTTCTTTAATATGCTGACTATTAACTTGTGTGGGACTGTGAAAGCTAGGACAATATAATATTTTTGTATGAAATTGCAACAATTTTCAGATTTTAGGGGAACATCTGGGTTTATTTTTTTTGTTTTGCAAGTGTCAATGAAAACAGTGTGACAAAATCAGCACTTTCTTATCTAAAAAAAGAAAAATATGGGTATTTTGAATACGTTTTAATGAAATCCAATCATTTTAGATAATGAGTGTCACTGTACTAGTAGCAATGAGGAGGCAACAAAAAAGAAAATAGGGACGAAAAGGTGTTAGGGGAAGCTGCACTGTGATAACCAAGTAATGGGGTTAAGCTGTTTGTCTTCCAAGCAATAGAGCTGCATACTGCATCACACTACTGTTAACAGGGAATATGTTTACTTATAACCTGTATGACATGTTAGAAAATGGTTGGGAAGATGCTGTTACTCTCAGACCTGAAACAAGCACTTACAGGATGTTTGTGCTGTCCATCCAGGTGTTCTGTTGGTCAGGGAAGGCACCCAGCATTACCTCGTAGCTGATCCTCCTGAGTGCCAAAGCAAGCCATATGGTTGTGTGGTATGCTTGGAACATCAAGCTTTCCTGATTTAGACTGTGGTGATCAATTGCAGAGCTGTCTAACAGGTATTCAGAAATAGCACCAGTCATGCAATTTGCATCTTTTATTATGCTTTCTTTCCAATTTCTTCACACTCTTTCTTTGGCCTCCTACTGCCCTTTCTCCCGAGCCTCAAGGCCATGAGAAGTTGATATCCAGGTGGACTATTTTTATTGTCTTGCTGGCTTGTACCACTAGAGTGAGCTATTTTCTTGTCTGAAGGTTGAGATCTTTGAACTGATGCTGGATCTTGTCCCACTTTTGTACATCTTTGTTATCTATACTGAGGATATAGATTTTGTCAGTGATGTGCTATTGTATGATGTGACACACTCCTGAGCCATACTGCAAATTCCAAGAGTCATATCAGCTGTAGAAGATACATTTGATATAGTTCATCTGTAACATCAAGGGTCCACCAATGGTGTCAGGTGCTAGAGGTGCAATTGAACAAGCATTTAGCTCTTTCATGGTTTTAAGTAGACGCTGTTCTCTGAAATTTGAGTTACAAATTGACTGGCAGTGAAGTCACAGAACATTTTGGATAGTCCTAAAGCCATCACCTGCACTTTGTACTTTATAGGCATTTCTTCTGTACTGTCATATGATAATTGTTGTACTTTAAATAAAGTAATGTGATTAAGTCTTGACTAAGGCACAGAGCCATTGGACGTCCCAAAGAGCAAATCAGAGTTTATGTGCTGACTGAGAAAGTGATTGAATAAATGATGTTAGATGGGTACTCAGTTACATGCACGTATGTGTATTTACACACACATCACTGATATTACACACTACATATATAGGTAAACACATTACTTACCTATATATGCAAAGAAACCATGGTAGCATGCAGAAGCTACAGTGAGGCTCTCTATTAAAAGATGATTTAATGGTAGATGGAGTGAGTTTGATGCCTAAGTGAATGGAATGGAGACCCCAGGAAAATGTGCGAAACTTCATGTTGGTGCCTTGCTGTCAACCCAGAAGGCTTCTTTTGTCATTTCGGGTTCTACACTGTATGTGCCCAGTGTCTATCCTATCCCATGTGGGCTGAGAGACTTAGTACCACCTTCGTGCTGGAATTTGGGATGAGCTAGGTGTTCTTTGTCATAACTAGAGTTGGGGAAGGAGACCAGATAACATCCAAAGGTCCCTTCCAGCCTCAGCCATTCTGGGAGTCTGAACTCTCTCAAATGCATCTCACAGAATCACAGAACAGTGATATGAGATTGTGACATAATCTCTCTTCTTGCACAGCTCTTCCATCATTTGATCATTTTGTTAGCCCTGGAGCTGAGTCTGGGGCTTTACTTTGAAGAGGGAACAGTTGACAGGGACAGTAACTCAGATCTACAAAATCATTAGAGTGATAAATAAAGTGAAGAAGAGTTGTTATTCACCTGAAAGCATTAAAACTAGGATACCATCATTGAAACCAGTTTTAATCAGATTAAAAAAAAGTACCTCTTTACGCAGCAGGTAATGAACTTCTGCAGCTTGCTGTCATAGAAAGTAGTGGAGGCATCCAGTGTAAGCAGGTTCAAATTCATGGGTGAATGAATACATAAAGAACAAATGGATGCTGAAATGAATAGGTGGAGAGACTTGTTAGCATCCCTAATAAAATAATCATGGACTCGGAGAACAAATGATGGAAGTGAATCAAACAAAAGAGACCATGGTTGTATACTCTCCCTAAATACGACTTTGATCACTTCTACTGGGAACAGATTGGCCTAGACTGGTATGTCCAGGAGAGCATGACTTGCATTACAATTGATCTGTTTTTGAGAGTGGGCCATAGTTCAGTCCCCAAAATTTGTAGGAGAGGAGTAAACAGAAGATGCAATTGATAAATTGTAAAGTAAAAGATGGAAGAATGAGGCTACCAATGCCACAGAGATTGATATGCAAAGTATGACTTTTCCCAGGTTTTAAAAATATATGGTTTAGGCTATTAAACCCATGAAGACTTTTTCCCCCCTCCCCCCCATGTATGCCACATGTCATTTTTGATTTGTGCTAGCCTGAGGAGGTCTGATATATACTATCTCAGCAAGGCTAGAAATAGGCACTTTTTCACAGCAAGAAGTAAACAATTCTGATATGCTAGCTTGAAAGATAACAGAGAGAGCTCAAAAGATAATAGAGCAAATACACTGCAGTATCATACAAATTAAAATTACTTAGTTTCCTTACAAGGTTTTTTAAAACTTGATATATGTAATGTTGTTTTTTGGTTTTGTTTTAGGTGTTTTGTTGTTGGGTTTTTTTTATTGTTTTGGGGTTTGTTGGTTTTGGTGGTTTGTTTTTTTTGTTTGCTTGGTTGGTGCTTTTATTTTTTGTTGTTGATTAGTTTTTTTGGTCGTTGGTCTTATTTTTTCCCTGTCATGCTATTTTCTATACCACCAAGGGAATTTATATTATTTTGTTTCTACAATTTGACAATACCTTTTTAATGCTTTTCAAAAAAATAATTTTTAAATGACATACAGGGCTTGTTGTAGTACTAATTTAGGGTGGTAGGCAAAATTTACTAATGATTTCTTTCCTTTTGGCCATCTCAGAGTTATGCCTGAAAACCACTGCATCCTTTCTATGCATTCTTTGGAAATATAATGGGCAAATGAAAATTCTAATTGGCTAAGGACAGATGCAGGCTGGAAATACTATATGATTATCCTTAAGAAAAAAAAAAAAATGAGGAGGGAAAAAGGAAGTATACCTAGCAAAAGAAATTCAATCAAATGCAAAGTATATATTGGGGGTAAAATGGGAAGAAATAAGGTCAATACTATTTNAAAAACTATATAATTATCCTTAAAAAAAAAAAAAAATGAGGAGGGAAAAAGGAAGTATACCTAGCAAAAGAAATTCAATCAAATGCAAAGTATATATTGGGGGTAAAATGGGAAGAAATAAGGTCAATACTATTTTAAGGCAGACAAATCTTTTGAAGTGAAAATGGAGCAAGTAGGAAAATATTAAAAACATTTTTGAGTCTCTGCATATAAATGATTACAAGAAATGTTTATACTGAACCTCTATAGAACAGGTTCCTCATATAATAACTAGACTTACAGTAGTGAAATAGTAACTTAAAATTGAACAGACATGGTTCTGAACACAGACAGTGTTCAAAACAAACTGAAAATAATCTTCATATTCAATAAGCTGTGACATCAGTCGTTTTGTGCCTTTCTGGCAACCAGGCATTATTGTTCCCTCAATTTCCATCTGTCACAATACATTTAAATTAAGAATTTGCATCACATATTTGTATGGATCAACTTAGATTAAGATAAAAACTAAATAGGTGGAATTCATGTGATTCAAGTTTATTCCAGCTGTTAGGTCAGTCAATTTCACTGTATAGCTCACTCAAAGAAATACTGAAATACGTAAAAAATGATGATGAAATGTACTCTAAAAGTCTTCTGGGGTTAACATTTAAAGAAATATTACCACTCCACTATCAAACTGCAAGTGGATCTAATGAAATATGTATATAGGGTTGTGAGTGTGTTTTAGAAATGTTACAACATTTTTTTTTTAACCTATATTCCCCCTTCTTTCTTGAATGTATACTTACTTTTTCCATCTTTTTGCACAGTAAACTGTCTAACATTATGATTTTGAGTGCAGTTTACTGAACGCTTTATTCACTTTTGACTTCTCTGGTGCCGAGAATTTCAATAAATCTGATTTAGCCAGCTACCACAACTACATTTGCATTTGCTTTGTGCCACCAAAGTAGTTTAACACAGATGAAACATCCCAGTGAGTCTAGCTATGTGTCTTTTTTCACAACATTGCAAGCTTCAACCAGGCTGACATCTGCACAAAGCATTCTGAAAATATACAGGAGGTGATAATCCCAGCTCAGTGAATTTTGTAATGCAAAAGTCAAACCATAATATCAATATAGAACAAGTGAGCAGGAAAAGAAATGATGAAAAAAAACCCAACAAAACAAAACAACTTTTTTTCCAACATTATTTTTTAGCTTAATAGAACTAGAGCAGGTAAGTGTGATGGATGTTTTATGTGCTATATAACTGTGAAAAGGCACAATTAAATGTAGACCTCATTTCTTTTGCTTTCCTCCATCACCCATGTTTGATTTCATTTTTTTTTTTTTTTTGACATCAGCACTTAAGGGACTCATCAGGGACAAGGGTAATGGGTTTAAACTTAAACAGGGCAGGTTCAGGTTAGATGTAAGGAAGACGTTCTTTACTGTGAGGGTGTGAGGCATTGGAACAGGCTCCCCAAAGAAGTAGTAATTGCTCCATCCCTGGCAGTGCTCAAAGCCAGGTTGGACAGAGCCTTGGGTGGCATGGTTTAGTGTGAGGTGTCCCTGCCCATGGCAGGGGGGGTTGGAACTAGATGGTCTTAAGGTCCTTTCCAACCCTGACCATTAGATGATTCTATATCAGGAATGGAAATAACAAAGAGTGAGACAGACTCCACAATGTGGAGGTTTGCTGGCAAGAATAGGTTATTTTTCTTTCTGAATTGCCAAATTTCACCTGACCATGTACCTCGTTTACAATGCCACCATATGAATAGCAGAATAACTCCTAAGAGTGAAATGAAATCAGGATCTGACTCTGCATTACTACTGGAACTGGACAGACATTTTATCGATTTGCAATGACGTTTAAAACAAACAAACAGAAAATTTTAAAGGAATTGTCTTTAGTATTTATTTACAATTTTTTCATTCAACTGAATAAAGAGTGAAGACTATTTTTGCAGATCTTGTCAGATCAAGAAAAGTAGAAAACTCTCCAAAAAGTACTATCTACTAGTTTGCTCTGACAGGTACAGACAATTTCATAAGCTCACTATACATTGTTGCTACACTCGCAGGCTTTCCTCCTGGCCAAACTTCCAGCATGCTCCACATCATCACAGCAAAAGTGCAGCTCTTTGCTGGCTCCCCTAGCTCTCTCTCACACCTCACCAGCTAAGATGCTGCAGGTCTTGTTAACTCCTATGTATGGTCTGCTCCCAGGGTGACAGGAAAAAGGGGTGCTACTGAGACACAGATATGAGTCCCGCCTGATGGGACTCAACCACGTGTGATTTCAGGTATACCCTTTGCAATATTACAATCTCTGTGCCCTCTAGCCTAGGGGAAACTAGCCAGAGGACCACAGACCAGGCCAGCTGTTTGTGTTTGGCATACTGGATCAAAAAATCAGAGATAAATAGTGGTGCTTCACAGAATATAAATGAGATCTCCACACAGCAGTACTGACAGAGGACTCTGTAATGGAAACTAAGGAGACTGTAAGGAGAACAAGGTCAGTTGAGCTATTCTCCTGTAGACACCTTTCAGTTACAAGCATAGCAAAAAATGAACCATATTAGAAGCCACCTTTGAAATTCACAGTGAAGTTCCAGAAAATTGCTGCATTCATTAAAAAAAAAAACCAAAAAAAAAAAACCAAAAACTTTTTATAAGGTTTTGAATATTTCTCTTTTATTTATTTCTTTGGGAGAACAGCTGTGTATACACCTTTTTCTTTAATAATTCAGTTGCTGTGTTTAAGGTTACAAATTCTGAAATGCTTGTTCGGATGGGAAATGGAATATTTCTTTATGTGTAGAGCTTTGCTTCACAATTTCCTTTCAAAAGATGATATCAATCACAACTTTTGAAATTAGCACTGAACTACAGCAGGACATAAACTACCTCTGCAGCACCTCCCGTGCCCCACTTGGTAACAATAAAAAGTAAAAATCGAATATGTTGGCAGAATGACTGAGCATCAACAGATTTATCTTTCTCATCTTTTCCCTATCAGACCTACATACAACAGAGTAAAAAAAATGGAATTACTCTTGGATCTGAAATGCACAGTTGCACAACAGTGAAGTAAAGCTGGCATCCTCACACTGAACAGTTACTGCCCCAAATATCCTTACATTTGTCCTTTCAGTAAAAAGATTGTACTTCTATTTTCCCAAGTATAAGCAGTCAGACCACACTAGCAGCTCTGGTGTGAACAATGAATATTTCACAGACATAATACCTAGTAACATCAGAAACTGAGGGAAGTATCTGAGGGATTAAGAAAAAAGTAACTGTGAATAGTATAGTAGAATTGCTCCTCTCAGCAGATAACTACTGAACTCTGAGGTATCATATTCAGAGCTCCCAAGTGACTCCTAGCCAAGGGAGAGAAATCTGAGAGAAAAATGCAAGATGGTGTCTTTCTGAGACTGGAACAAAATGAAACACATAACTTATTTTCTCTTTCTCTAAAAGAGAATAATACATTTATACATTGAACACATGGTGGAATTAAAAAAAAAATAGTTTAACTTTTCTGAAGCATTTCTTCCTTCTGCTTTGCTACATTCCTCTGGCTTCCTCTTGGTATTTTCTTTTTCAGTGTAAAATCTTCTGTGTGAGTGAGATAGTCCTAAAGAGGCCCTATCAATATTTTCAGTCCTTTCTCATATTCTTCACCATGCTCTTCAGTCCTCTGATTAAAGAGATGCAGATTTAATTCTACAGGAAGATTTAGGTTCCTAGATTAGGACTAAGAAAACTTTGGTAAATAATTTAGGCTAATCTGAAGTGTGATTCTAAAAATCCCATACCAGCTCCTTACAAATCTAAATCTTTTCCAGTGCATTCCCTACCTGCCTACATTATCTTTCCAGCATTGCATATATCCATATTTATGTGGGGATCAAAAAGCTCAACACTTACCTCAGTGTTAAGCAAACTTCTAATTCTTAGTCTATACCTTCTTGAAAACTGAGAGGACTGTGATCCATCAGCTTTCCTCAGAATACATCTAGTGCACTTTTTAAGAATAAATCTACCAGGAACCCCAGAAGATGCAGTAATCTCCATCCATCATCATATAGCCAGAAAAGTGCATTCTGCTTCATACCTTTACTTTCTGTTTGTTTGGGTTTTTTGTTTT
Organism: Agapornis roseicollis; assembly: GCA_002631895.1. Classification (NCBI taxonomy): domain Eukaryota; kingdom Metazoa; phylum Chordata; class Aves; order Psittaciformes; family Psittacidae; genus Agapornis; species Agapornis roseicollis. The sequence continues at coordinate 64,545 of NDXB01017428.1, read as the reverse complement.
GTTTTGTTTTTTTTTTTTAAGCTAGAACACTTATTAAACCTTTCATGTACAGTTTTATCTGCAGCTTAATAGAAGCTGAGGTCTGTGGAAGGTGCCTTCAGGACAAGGGAACATTCAAAAAGAGCGCCTTGCTTCGTAGATTCATAGCTGGGTAACCATTCAGAAATGGAATATGATTGAATCACTTCAGAGATGGGGAAACCTGTGTTTTTATATTTTTCTAGGCACTGCATTTGAATTTTATTCAGTATAGAATCATAGAATCATCAAGTGTTCAAAGTTGGAAAGGACCTTAAGATCATTTAGTTCCAAACCCCCTGCCGTGGACAGCGATGTCTCACACTTGAGGGGGCAACCAATAGTTGCAGTGATTATCACTGTGGTTGGAGTGGCTGCAGTATCTGTTGTTGGGGTCTGGGTAGCTGCTGTACTTGTCACTGGGGCAGGTGTAGCTGCTGTGCTTGGAGCTGGAGTAGCTGTACTGTCTATTGTGGTCAGAGTTTGCATAGCTGCTGTATTTGTTGCTGGGGCCGGTGTAGATGCTGTACTTGGAGCTGGAGGAGCTGCGCTGTCGCAGTCGGAGTTTGAGTAGCTGCTGTACTTGTCACTGGGGTCTGTGTAGCTGCTATATTTGGAGTTGGAGTAGCTGCATTACCTGTTGCTTTTCCATCAGATCCAGAGACATTTTTTTCCCTTTGAAAGTGCTGGATAGTGTTGAACAAGGCTCTGTAAGCATAGGCCAGGCCCCAGCACACTGCCCTGATTTGTCCCTCTCTGGTATGACCGAGATAACAACACACCTCATTTAAGTGTTTTACTATTTTTTCTGGATTTTACACTTGTTCAGCAGTGAAGTTGCCAAGCACTGGAGGGGGCCACTGGCCTGGATACTTGCCCATACTATCCCACACACCCTGCCACTCAGGACTGTTCAGCCTCAGGGAAAATCTCTTGGTCCTCCTATATCATCATCTAATCCTAGACAAAGCCCAAACTCAACTCTGCTTAATTTTTGAGATCAGAAGAAACGGTTGTGGGTAAAGCACACACTGTATGTGTGTCAGCATGGTGATCCCCATCACAGTCAGCAGGCAGGTCTCAAGGTTACTCAAAGACTATTCAAAACCTTCATAACTCTCAAATGATGCTGTAAGTAGTCTGGTGGGGGAGTTGAGAAGGTAAGGGAATGTCTCTTTCACAGGTTGACCACCTGAGGAGGGGAAAAAAGGATGTGTAATTGCTAAACACTTCTGTTATATTCTTCCCAAAGTATAGAGGTGGTGACCACACTGGGAACACAAGCCAGGTCAATTTCATGATCAATGAGACTATTGTATTACAAGTCATCACCATAAAGTACAATGAAAAAAAGAATCTTAGGCCAAGGCCCCTAGCTGATGAACGCAAACACAGCAAATACTGGCTATAAGTAAGGTACAACATGCTGAAACTCTGAGATAAAGAGCCAATAAATCAGCATTGTGATGAGTGACTATTAATCCTAAACAACGAATGCTTATCACAGATACGATTAGACACACTCCTGTCAGATCTGTTGCTATCTCAACCCTTTGTGCCCCAGTTGGGTGCCAAAAAGAACTGTCGTGATTTAAGCCCAGCCAGCAACTCAGAACCACGCAGCCCCTCGCTCACCCTCCTCCCTTCCTCCCCCTGCTCCCAGAGGGATGAGGAGGAGAATCAAAGGAATGTAACTCCCATAGTTTGGAATAAGAACAATCCAGTAACTAAGGTATAACACTACTGCTCCCACCAATAATAATAATGATAAGGGAAATAACAGGGGAAGAGAATACAACCACTCACCACCTGCCAACCAATACCCAGCCTAACCCAAGCAGTGATCTATCGCTTCTGGGTAACTGCTCCCAGTTTATATACTGGGCATGATGTGCCGTGGTAGTTTGGGTCAGGTGTCCTGTCTCTGCTTCCTCCCATCTTCCCCTCCTCCCTGGCAGAGCATGAGACTCAGAAAGTCCTTGGTCAGACTAAACATTACTGAGCAGCATTGGTGTTATCAGTGCTGTTCCCAGGCTGAAAGTCAAAAATACAGCTCTGCACCAGCTACTAAGAAGGAGAAAAATGACTGCTACTGCTGAACCCAAGACACCATGTAGACCAAGGCTCTGTCTAACCTGGCTTTGAACACCACCAGGGATGGAGCATTCACAGCTTCTTTGGCAGCCCATTCCAGGTGACTCACCACCCTCACAGTAGAGAACTTCTTTGTTATCTAATCTAAACTTCTCCTGTTTAAGTTTTAACCTGTTACCCCTTGTCCTATCACTACAGTCCCTGATGAAGAGTCCCTCTCCAGCATTCTTATAGGCCCCCTTCAGATACTGGTGCTATGAGGNGCTTCTTTGGCAGCCCATTCCAGGTGACTCACCACCCTCACAGTAGAGAACTTCTTTGTTATCTAACCTAAACTTCTCCTGTTTAAGTTTTAACCTGTTACCCCTTGTCCTATCACTACAGTCCCTGATGAAGAGTCCCTCTCCAGCATTCTTATAGGCCCCCTTCAGATACTGGAAGGCTGCTATGAGGTCTCCACGCAGCCTTCTTTTCTCCAGGCTGAACAGCCCCAACTTTCTCAGCCTGTGTTCATATGGGAGGTGCTCCAGCCCCCTGATCATCCTTGTGTCCATCCTCTTTACTTGCTCCAACAGCTCTGTATCTGTTTAAATAAACTGTGACACTTGTATCTCTGTAATTGGGTTTTAATGGCTACAGGTTTGGAAAAGAGGTAGTCTGTAAGAGCCTTTAGCTCTGTTCTTTCTCTGCAGATCAAAGAACCAATTAAACTTGCTGATTTGTCAGTTAAGTGAGAAACCATTTTTGTAGCATAAAATGAACTAAGATAACACGTTTCACTTTTCCAAGGTCACAGCTCAAAGAATGGATAGCTTGTTTTATGAAACCTAATGTCTTCTGTGCATATGGATGTCTCTGACCTTGGAGAAGTCAGGAAGAAAATTAGTCAGCAGAACTTCCACCTTAGACTTATGGAGAGCTGACTTTGGTTTCTTTAGGATGCTGATTGGCAGAATTCCTTGGGAAACATTACTGAAGGAAAAAGGGGTCAGGAAGGCTGGACAGTCTTTGAGAATGAAATCCTAAAGGGGCAGGAGCAGGCAGTCCCTACGTGGTGACAATCAGAGCAGCAGGGAAGACCAGCCTTGCTGAACAGAGAGGTATTGCTTGAACTCAGGAAAATAAAAAAGAGAATTTATGGCCTGTGGGAGAAGGGACTGTCATCCCATGAAAAGTACAAGAATGTTGTTATGTTATGTAGAGAGAAAGTTAGAAAGGTGAAGGCACAGATGGAACTAGATCTGGCCACTGCCATACAAGATGATAAAAAAATACTTTTACAAATATATTAGTAATACAAGGAGGGCCAAGGAGAACCTCCATCCTCTACTGGATACTAGGGAAAACCTGCTCCACTTACACATACAGAAGTCTATGGGACCAGATAGGTTACACCCAAGAGTGCTGAAGGAGCTGCAAAGGAGCTTGCTAAGCCCCTCTCCATCATTTATCAGCAGTTCTGGTCTAGTGGGCAGGTCCCAGAGGATGGGAAGTTGGCCAATGTGACACCTCTCTATAAAAAGGGCAGGAAGCAAGACCCAGGAAAGTACAAGCCTGTCAGCCTGACTTCAGTGCCTGTGATGGTCATAGAGCAGATGATCCTATGTGAGATCATCAAGCAGATATGAGAAAAAAAAGGGGGATCAGACTGAGTCAGCATGGGTTCATGAAGGGCAGGTCCTGCCTGACCAGCCTGATCTCCTTCTATGGTAAGGTGACCTGCCTGGTTGATAGGGAAAGACCGTGGACATTGTCTGTTTGAACTTTGGTAAAGCATTTGACACTGTCTCCCACAGCATCCTCCTGGAGAAATTGTCTGCTTGCGTTCTTTTAGCAACTTTTGTTTGGACATTTAAAGTATACAGTTTGAAGTGTATTTCAGTTTAAGAAGACTACAGCATAAAAATGGCTTTCTAATTTTATTTTTGAAACTTAAAACATAGTAGTAGTGGTATAAGCTACAATTAATGTCTTAATTGAATTTGTGATTACTGAGAGCTGAAAGTTATGAGAGACAATGTGGTGAGCTTAAGTTGCTTGAAAATACATCATTGAGTTTATGATTATCCATTATCTTGAGAATCATACTTCATCTATTAATTATAAAAATACCTGGTATTGGAAAGGTGAAAACCTAAAGCTTTTCTTCTTGTAGACTAGGATGCTGCTGAACAGCAATGAAACTGAGGCTGAGCTGAAAATACAACAGCAAACTAGAACTATACAAATATTTGGTTGAAAATGTAGTGGTCAATGAAACTAATAGAACTTTAGAAAGCTTGATTAGCTTTATTTACTAAACTTTGTAATAAAATACCCCCCCCCAGAAAGCCCAACTTGCATCCCTTTATAGGAGCTTTAGCTTCCCTTTAAATTAATGAAGTCCTACACTTGGAAGAAATGTAAGGATATTATTTCCTAGGCTAAGAAGAAATTCAAGAAAATCATAGTTAATGCATGTCATACATATTGAGAATGAAGACAAAACCAAGAAGGACATCTTGTTGTTTTCCCTATGGGGAAAAAAAAAACAACAAACACAACCAAAAAGACCCCCAAAAACCAAACCAAACCAAACAAACCAAAAAAAACTAAAAAAAAAACCAACAATAAAAGTCAGTAGGAGCACTGAAATAAAAATAAAATAAAACAAAAAAAAAA
>NDXB01017428.1:11989-59689 GCA_002631895.1 Agapornis roseicollis | reverse complement strand
AAAAAAAAGCCAAAAGGAGCAAAGAAAAAAAAATAAAAGAAAAAAAAAAAAAAATAAATAAATTAAAAAAAAAAACACAAAACAACAAATGCCCAGGAAAGCAACAGTTAATTTTCTTGTCATTAACTTTATTTTGCAGTACAATATAGTTTGTTACTTACTTTTTTATGAGCAACCTGATTGGAAAGTATACTTTTTATGCAGTTCAGCACAATATGTTTCCATTGGCAGTCTTTGCTCTGTGGACATGATTTTAGACTAAAATGTAATTACCACTAATCCCTAGAGTGTGTGGTCCTTCCAGGTCAAGGATAAAACCATTGGCATAGTAAGCAAGAAATCTGAATGAATTACCAGAAATTTAGTTTAAGTTCCATGTGGCTAAACAGGCAATAGTACCTTAAGCTGTTGTTGCATTTTTATCTCTGAATTGCAAATTCCAAATATATCAGAACTTGCATCTACGTTAAACAAGTTTTAATTTAAATAGGAATATTATGCAATTGAAATACAACAGTGAAAATATCAGAAAAAGAAAGAAAAGCTCATCATGTATTGCTAACAGTGGAATAAAAATACAAGACCTATTAGGTCTGTAGCACTTCCCATAAAAATGTGATAACCAAGGAGAAAAAGTAAAGAACTCTAAACAGTCTTCCAGTCACTGATAGTCTTACAGCATACTGAGGTGGTGTCAAAGAATATGCAAAAGCTAATGTAGTTTGTTAGAATTAATTTAAAGTAATGGCAGACATAGACAGCATACATATCTATATATAAAGTACTTCACAATGTTCAAAACAAAGGCTCTCGGTATAATTTGCATACTCTGTTTTAGATTTCTATATTATCAGCTGCATTATTTGAGGTGTATTATTCCTACAGAAGGGCTACCTTCTTCCCTTTGTTTACAAGGATGCACATCAGGGACTGGATAAGACATAGCAATTGTGTTTTGTCCATTTATTGTTGTTTCTAAAGAGGCTATTGCAAAATATATAGATACATATAAACACAAAATATTATAAGTAGTAAAAATATCTAGATGTGAAGTTTCAAAACACACAGACAAAATTTTGATGTCTGATACTTAAAATTGATTTGCCCTGTTTGAAAGAGTGTTTCCTAAATCTAACTGAAAGGCCAATCATTCAATTATGCACTGCCCAGAAAGAAACTTTCTTAATATTTTATGGCTTTATGAGAAAGCAATGAATCAGATGCAGTCAGTATCAGATGTTTTATTGAATATGTACTTGTTATATGCCCCTCATTTTTGAACCACAAATGGAAATAGTGATAAATTTTTAGCTATAAATAGGCATTTCTTCTCATTTACATATCTAGTAGATCTCTTCAGTACAAACAAGATCCACCTCTATTGCTGAGAAACAGTATAGGGCTGCTCAGTCATTTTACCGAAGATTTTTCTAAGTAGGTAATGGACTCATCTGATCTATAATTTTTTATCTATCTCAGGCATTCTCTTTCTAATGGGTCTGTTCTTCCCATCACTGTCATCAACACTCAAAACTTTACTCACACTGCATTTTATTTCTCCACTCACTGTTCCAGTTACTGACTTTCAAGCACTTCTTTATATACGCCCAGGGATAGCTGAGAGTTTAATCTTCTCATCACAGCCCAGTCCATGACTATTCACATCCTTCTTGCTAATGAAACAAGCTAATCTTCTCAGTAGATGGAATGTTACTCTCTTAATTTAAAATTCTGAAGATAAGCAGGGGAAGAGAAGTAAGCAACTCTGACACTCAGTTCCTTCACTGATGCCCTTATAGTTTGGTCAGGCAAGCTGCAATATTTGATGTATAAGCAGCCCGAGTCCATGAAAGATCACTGGAAAATATCATTCAGTTAGAGCCAATTTGTGTCACTTGAAATCACAGGCACACTGGACCTTAAGAAATCATATTTCAACATGTCAGCCCTACATGTAAATCTAATAGGATAGGAGGTTGGCAAGGATTTCAAGCCTGAGGACAGAATTATATATTGTAATGCTGTCTATTAAAGAAGATTTTGGGGCACATTTAAGAATGAAGCTAGGACCACTCTGAAGTGAACAGTTATTTTGTGTTGCACATACCAGAATATTAAACACATTGACTGCATTCAATGAACAGGTTCACTTCAGACTAAACAGCTAATAAAGATGAGGATTTTCACAAGCTCTTCTGGAAACTGAAAAAAACACTGAAAGCATAGAAATATTTAAGCACATTCCTAGGTAGTGTCCCCTGAAAGAACCAGTTGAATGCTGAAGCTACAGCTTCCAGTTATTGCCTGAACTGTGTTAATGGATGTTAGCTCCCATTCATTGGTTTTTGAAATGCTAAGACTTGGTAGCAAAAGTATGAGAGAATCTGAGTCCTAAAGACTTTATAATTCAAAACAAAGTGAGACAGAGGGAAAAAAAGTTAGAGATAAGGAATAGTCATCCTTGTATAGTTATAGATTTATTTAGTTTATGTTTATGAAGCACAGAACCACAATCTCTTGATTCCCAGGTTAATTCCTAGAATACAGTAATATTTCTAGCTGAAATAATAGCACACACACACACAAAAACAGGCAGAAAAGGCAATATTTGGAAAGATTGATTGTTCAACAGGGCTCCTTGGACAGGAATGAGGAATTAAAAATGGACATCTATTGAAAGATAAAAATAAAAAATGATGGATATATCAAACCATTAATCATCTACAAAGTGACCATACTCCTTACCTTAGACCTCATTACTCATGGGATTTTTGAATAAACTCCCTGCTTCCAGTTTTTCCCTTACCCTCAATGAGCATCTGACTTTCAACATGAGCTAGACCTGTTTTGGTAAAAGGCCTACATTTTAACATTAAGTGTACATGATAACATTATGGTAAGTACTTCATGGAAAAGCTACTTCATAAATCTGATTATCTATAAATTCAGTGTTTACCAAGATTCTATATTAGGCATCCTGAAGCATGAATGCAGAGGCAACAGCAATTATAATCTTGTCAATACCAGAATCAGAATTATTACCTGTATGTGGTTAAAAAATATCTTTTATGTATTGTGTGAACAATTTGGTATTCCTCTACTTTGTGTCAGCTGTGTGTCTTAGAAAACTTGCCAAGTAATGAGGTACTGGCATTTGCAAGAGTGGTTGGATATCTGGCAAAGTACATATGTTTGAAGAATTTGATGCAGCTTTAACTTGCAGCTGCTGCTTATACAATCATTCTGCTGTGTTTGTAGGTCTCTGATGTATGCAAAAGACTGATTGTGGTTTGGCACAACTCCTGGTGGCTTAACCAGGGGGACATTTCCCTTAATCTCACCTGGCAGTGAAGTTGCAAATGAGCCACAATATTTGAGTCTTAGCAACAGTGGTTTGTAATCAGTGATTCCAATTATGGAATGAGGGAATACTAATTGACCACCAGCTGTCAGAGCAAATGGGCAAGACAAAGTTATTAACTTTCTGTCTTGACCCTCAAAAATGGAATAGAACAGATATAGGTAGACTTTCCTCTCTTTTGGAATTAAGAAAACAAGATTAAAATGGCCTTTCTTGTTTGAGCAAGAGAAGATTGTAATTTAGATCATCTAAAGAAACATTTTGGAGGGACTAAATATAACCCTGGTAATTCAAGAACCAGTATGCAAAATCCTTTATTTACTATTAGATGTGTAAAAAGCCCTTTACTTATGCTTTCAATACAGTAACTTTACATAGAGATACATTCCTGAGAGGAAAAAAAACAAACCAAACCAAACCAAAAACCAAAAATGTCAATGAGTAATTAAATAAGAAACAATACATGAGTAGTTAAATTGGAAATAGAATATATCACCATGAACTTTATGTATTCTCAGAATTTTGCTTTGGTAACGTGTGAATCAAAAATAATAATTTTCTTTCCATTATCCAGTTTTATGACTATCAATGAATCATCTCCTTACCTTAAGCATGTGTATAATATGAAATTTATTTTATGAATGCCTGTCTGATTAGCTAAACTATTCATGTTTTCTTTTTTTGCTTCTGAAACTGTCTCAAATTATTTGTGACACCTTATATATTATGTTGCCCCATGGGATTTTTAGTTCCCACTCTTTTGGTAGATCTCCTGAGCAAGGTTCCAAATGTCTTTCCTATGATACACTAAAAAATTTATGCCTTCCATTATACAGTAAACCAAACAATTGCCTTCTGGATATTTAGTCCTGACAGAGAAATTCAGCCCACTAACAATGGAGGTTTGAGCTACAGCTTCTAGTAAATCCAAAACCAAGGAATAATGCTTATCATTGTTAAAATGACTGGAAGCATTTAGTAGTTTTAATAAATTAAATCACTTCGGTTTGATCTGAAATTACCATTAAATGGTCCCAATGGCTAATTGCATAAGTAATAATAACATTTTGTAAAAGGGGATTAAGAATGGCTCAGCTTTCTGTTTTAATGGAAATACTTGTTTTAAAAAAAACCCAAACAAACAAAAAAAAAAATCACCACCCTTAAAAGTACCTTTTCTCCTTTAAAAAAATTGCAACAGGTTACAGACTATTCTATCCTGTTTGGTGAAAAATAAGTATTGAAAGAGCTCATAGAAATTGTGATTATAAACCAACAGTCATAGCCAAGTCTTGTCCGTAAATTAAGGGATTCAGATGGTGATTTGTGTTTATGACACTGAAAGAAAAAAGGTAATGGCAGGAAAAAGAAGAGGTAAATACTTGATAAATCATTCAGTATTGTTGAACCACCCACTGCAGGAGAGATCAGGTTCAAGGCCATCTAGAGGAGCCGGAAGGTACACAAGTCCATGGGACCCAGTGAGATGCATCCATGGTTCCCAAGGGAACTGGAGGATGAAGTAGCCAAGCCATTATCCCTCATATTTGACAAGTTGTAGCAATCCAGTGAAGTTCCTAATGACTGGAAAAGGGGAAACATAATGTCCATTTTCAAAAGGGGAAAAAAGGAAGACCCAGGGAAGTACACACAAGTCAGTCTCACCTCAGTGTCCAGCAAGATCACAGATCAGATCCTCCTGAAAATTATGCTAGGGAACATGGACAATAAGAGGGTGACTGGTGACAGTCAGCATAGCCTCAATGAGAGCAAATTGTGCTTGATAAATTTGGCAGAGAGAAATTCAGCTCTTTTTCAACTGCTCACAAGTTCTTTGTTTTAATTTTCCTCTCTTCCCCCCCTCACCCCCCCAAATGCTTTCTGTGAGGCAGGTAATGCTACCTCTGACTTTAGCAGTTCCTTTTCTTCTAGTAGGTATAGCCCTTTCTGATTTTATTCTGTCTTATTTAGAAAGTATTAAATCCCACAATACCAGCTAATGTTTTCACTTTTTGGTGTGCTTTGAATTCACTCATATGTTAACAATATAAGATGTTGCTTATATTAACTACAGTTTGTGTAGCTGTAGGTTAACCTTGGCTGGACACCAGGTGCCCACCAAGCCATGCTGTCACCTCTTGTCAGACAGAGGGAGAAAATATGTAACAAAAGGCTCATGGTTTAACATAAGCATAGGGAGAGATCACTCATAAATTAGCATCAGTGGAAAAAAAGACTTGAAAATTAGTTTATCACCAATCAGATTAGGATAATGAGAAATAAACCCAAATCTTAAAACACCTTCCTCCCCACCCCTCCCTTTTTCCAAGGTTCAATGTCACTCTTACTTTCTCTACCTCTTTTACCTCCTTCCACCTGAGTGACACAGGTGGACAGGGAATGGAGGCTTTTTGTCAGTTCATTAAATGTTCTTTCTGCTGCTTCTTCCCCCACACTCCTCCACTGTTACAGTGTGGGGTCCCTCCCATGGGACACAGTCCTCTGTGGACTTCTCCAGCATGGGTCCTTCCCATGGGCTGCAGTTCTTCACAAACTGCTCCAGTGTGTGTCCCTTCCATGGGGTGCAGCCCTTCAGAAAGACTGCTCCAGTGTGGGTCCCCCTTGGGGTCACAAGTCCTGCCAGCAAACCTGCCCCAGTGTGGGCTTCACTTCACAGGTTCTGCCAGAAGCCTGTTCCAGCAACAGCTCTGAACAGGGTCACGGTGACCTTTGCGTACATCCACCTGCCTTGGTGTGGGGTCCTCTATGGGCTGCAGATAGGCATCTGCTCCCCTGTGAACGTCCGTGGGCTGCATGGTCTTCACCATAGGTCTCCACCACATGTTTCTCACCATGGTCTTCACTATAGGCTGCAGTGGAATCTCTGTTGCAGTGCTTGAAGTACCTCCTTCCCCTCCCTCTTCACTGACCTTGGTGTCTGCACAGCTGTTTCTCTCACATACTTTTACTCCTGTCTCTGGCTGCTGTTGTGCAACAGGGTTTCTCTTTTTTAATTGTTACCTCAGATCTGCTACCACTGTCACTGATTGGTTCAGCTTTGGCCAGCAGCAGGTCTGCCTTGGAGATGGCAGGTACTGGCTGTGTCACATGCTTCTAGCAGCTTATCAGAAGCCACCACTGTAGTCCCTACTCTACCAAAACCTTGCCATGTAAGCCCAGTAAAATGGTCTACTATATCAGACTACTCAGAGAAAAAACTGGATGGCTGTCAGCATTGCAAATGTAAACTACGTAGGCATAAAAAGAATGCATATAACTGGAAATTTGAAACAAAGCTCTTCCAAAAACCTATAATCAGAAAATTCTGAATAGGGGACAGAATTGGATTTATATCAATAATTAAAGTAAGCACGTACTTACATCTAGTTTAAAAAAAAAAAAAAGGTCTTCTGTCTTTCAACATAATCTGTTAAAACATTGAGGATTTAATAATTGAATTTTATACTTGGTGAGCTCTCAAGGACAACTGGAGAATCACCACCAGCAAACCAGTTGTTCTGTCCATTATAACCATTACTGTTGCTATTTTCCTCTTGCTAATGTGGTTAATATTTTCTCAGTCATAATCTGCAAAGCAGAGTTCTAAAAGCCCCAGAGTTCAGCTAACATACAGTATAATCCTTTCATTTAACATGGAGATTGCCCAACTGAGAGGTAGTGCAGTAAACATTTATAAAAATGTCCCTGCTCAAATTCCTGTGAAATATGGATGAGTCTGGATCCCAGCCAGCCATGCAGACCAACTTCCCTGGAGTTTTAAGATTTCAGGAACAACTTTTCTAGTTTTTGTTATGCACTCAGGAAATAATTACTAGATTTGGATCTTTCTTTTCATTCCCTTTCATCTCAAGTTGGTTCTTAAGATATTGGTTAACCAATATGTTGGAGATAAGATTATGGTGGAAATAATGGATTAAGAAACAGGAAGTAGAGGCAAGGAAATTCATAAGGAAGAGTTAGATAATTTCTGATTGAAACCATTAAATAAATGTGGTCAAATTATGTATGTAAGAAAATGTGGCTTTGTTTTCTGAGAGTGTTAGTTTCCCTGGCTTCCAATTATGTCAACTGCTTTCTTGAGTGATTCAGCATTCTGAAAGCCAAACCATATTTAGTTACTTAAATGCAGATTTATACACAGGCTTTTGGGCACAGTCTACAGAAAAGAGATCTTGTAAGAACTCAGTCATCTCTATTTCTGGTCTTTGCAATTAACATTCTTTTTAATGCCAGATTTCTTGCATTTTTATTTCACAAATTGTACATAACTGGGGCTAGGATTGAACTAATTCCACCTTGTCCTATCTTTAGGAATCCAACTGAAATGCCTAAATGAGATCAGAGATACTTATCAAACTGGGGAAAGAAAAAGATTCCTTTTTTCCACATTAATAATGGAGGCCTTTAATAGAGAAAATACAAGATGTATAACAAAGTGGCAGATAGCATAATTTGTTTTATTCTTCCCTTTCTCCTTCCCCATTCATGCCTAAAGAAAATAATATATTCAGCCTGGGATGTGGTCTCTAAGCTCAGAAATCTGTGTGTACTGTTTCAAGCTATCAAACCTATCTTATTTACGTATGTGTATCTTCTATCGATATGTAAGGCATGATTAAGACACAGGATATGTCAATGAAAAAAAACCAACAAAACCAAAACAGATAAAAAGTGAAACACTATTTCTGTAAGCACGAGGATTCTGTTTTCAAATGTGACCTGATTTTGTAATGGAGCTGTGACTACTCAGTGCCTATGCAAAGATTTCAAATATTTAGTCTTATTGGTGATTCAAGTAGCGCATGAAACCCACAATGCTAAGCCAGAAAACAGAAGAAAAATCTTATAAACAAATAAGAAATTGGCTAGAATGTGAATATTTCTGTGTCTTTCTTCAAAAAGCTCTCATCTACATCTATGAACTAGTTCTTCTCGTCTATCTCACAATCCAGTAGGTTGGACATATGAACACTCTTTTTCTTCTCCCTTCTTGTCTGAACATAGAGGACCTTTCGCCTGCTAGACCTAGACCTTGTTCAGTCTCCCATACCTACCTACAAAAAGAACAAATTTCCTTGAAATCTATGGCACCACATGAGAACAGCAGAGACAAGTCGAGTTGTTTGGTTGTTTTGTCTTTTTTTTTCTCAGAAGAATGTGGATAATAAAACAGTTTTGGTGGGAGATGGAGTGACAACATGTAAGGGTAACAAAAGGTGCCCTGCGTGGAACAGATCAGAATGCATTTTTAAATACAGGATTGTCAATAATCTGTATAGAGATAAAATAAGTGACTCTAAATAAACAAGCTGTTTTCTACAAACACTATTTGGTAATTACTGGATAAGTTTAATCCCTATTTCTCCATTATAAACATTCCATGTAATGAAGTTTCACTAATACATTTTATGTGTATTAAATTCTTAAAAGGATTTTGCTCATGTTGGAGGAATGTATAAAAAGCTTTCTAATACATGTCTGCACGAGAGACACTAAAAGAAAAATCACCACTACTTGCTACTTAGTTTGATTCTATTTTTTTCTAAATATGAAAATATTATTAGACTTTTCAGTATCATATGAGAAAATGACATTCCTTTCTGAGCAAACTTTCCTGAGAGCTGAGGTAGCAGAAATTAGATATTTGTGCAATAGCAGCTCATTGCGTGTCTATGAATATCAACAGTGATGCTCACCGCAATTGCTTACCACCCACTTGCTGACGCCCAGATCGTCCTTGAGCAGTGATTCAGTGGCTCCTGGCCACTTCTCCCCAGTTTATATACTGGGCATGACATTCTATGGTATGGAGTATGCCTTTGGTTAGTTTGGGCCAGCTGTCCTGGCTGTGCTGCATCCTGGCTTCTTCTGCATCTCACTGTCAGAGCATTGGAAATTGAGAAGTCCTTGGTTAGGGTAGGCACTACTTAGCAACAACTAAAACATTGGTGCGGTACCAACATTATTCCCATCTAAAACCAAACCACAGCACTGTGCCAGCTACTAGGAAGAAAATTAGCTACATCCCAGATGTACCAAGGACATGGGGTAAGAGGGGAACAGAAAAACAATAGTCTTCAGTGTTTTTTCTCCCATTATTATAGTGCAGTATTACAGTATAGGAATATTATGCTATCATAGAGACTGGATGATAGCCCTGAGAAGAGCAGTTGCCAATGCATATATAACTAATACTGCATAAATTGAAAACACATTTTGCATGATCTGTTGGTATGAAAGTGAAAAAGGGAGATGTATTTGTTGTGGCAGGCAGTTCACAATTATCTTGTGCCCTGATACATAAACACATGATTGTGTCTTATTAATAATGTAGACTTAAGGATTCATGTGGTACCCCATGACACTAGGCTTATTTGCAGTGATACTATTTTTGGTATGTAACTTAAAACTTTTCCTGGTTGATAGATTTGTAACCAGGTACAAATGCACAGTAAAACAGTTGCTGAACCAGTTGTCAAACATCTGCTTGGTGATCTTCACTTTTATTTCACATCTAAAGGGAGGTACTCTGAGTTAGGTGAATACTGGCCATTTAGAATATTATAATTCCACTGTATTAGTTCATTGTCGTCCTGCCTCTTCCATCACAGATGAGCATAGAACTTTGTGCAATGCCATAGTTCCATGGCAGAGGGTCAATTACCAGAGTACAAAATTATCTTTCCAGTTATGAAGTGCTGAAAAGGTATGAAGCTACTCTGCTGTTATACAAAATTATTCCATGGAGTAAATCCTAAGGCAAACATTCATTCCTACTATCCTGCATTCAGGTGATGCTCTTGGGTTTCTCATGACAAGCCTATGAGCCTTGCTAGCCCATTTTTCAGTTCTTCCTGATGTTGCTGTTCTCCTTTGTACTGTTCTCCTCCGTACATACACTCCCTCCACCAACAACCCCACCTACATTTAAGAGATGGATGCTTCCTAGTTGCAGAATTTCCTTTGCCAGGAATCCAGAATTCTCTGTGTGGTTACTGCACCCTTGTCAAGAGTGTTGCACTGCAAGTGGTTCCTTAGCTCGTACAGGAGGCAGGTTATGTGACACAGGCCTCAAGACTGTTAAAATATGGGTCAGGGTTGTGAACTTGTGCACAGATCATCTCTAGATCACTTGCAATGTGTAACTGTTCATTCATTCACTTGCTCTGTGTTAGACCGTTCCAGTGAGCTCACACCAAGTAAATTCTGCTGTAGAAATAGCTAACCTTAATGTATATGGTCCTGTTTGTGTCATTTGGCCTGGACTGATCCAATCCCTAAGACTGATTCATGGCTCTGTGTTATTTAACAGCATTGATACTGTCAGCAGAGAGAACACTGCTCCTCATGCAGGATGTACTTTGACCTCAAATGGACCCTAGAAAAGATGTGGGGCTAGAGAAAGAAGGAGTAGCTTCTGTGCAGGGAACCGTGTTCTAAAAGAGAGGAATGATGTCAACTGATGATATTGTATAGACTGGAAAAATGTTCAAGTCCTGGATTCTTAATCTTTGGCAAACATACAGGGGTGCTGCTGAAATGAACTGACACCCTTGGGCAGCATGGGTATCCTTTTCAGACTATGAGGTGTTGAATTGCATCCTAAATAGGAGTGCAGGTGTAACCCTTTGAATACAACAGAAATTCTGTACAGAAACAGAATATTTCTCTGTGTGTTGGTTCTGTTTGTTTCAAGGGCACATCATCTGTTCTCAATCAGAAGGTGAAACCCAGATACTGTGAAAAAAATAAAACATCAAAATACTATAGCGACAGGTTTTTTTTACGTGTCCTCCTTTGCTATATGAATTTCCCCTCTCACTGCAGCTGCTTCTGGTGTGTGTTTCCTTTGTTGTGCCTCCTTAAATTTCCTCTTCTCCCCTCCAATTCTGCTAGACTTATCAGACTCAAACCAAATGGTGGTGATGTTGACAAGGCAAAATCTGACATACAGCAGATCAGATTTAACTCAAACAGATTTGCTTCAATTTCTGCTCCAGAAGTAAAGCTTGGTCTCTATGACCTGTCTCAACATATCTTGGTCTCTTATCTTCCTTGTTTCTAAATTGCATCTTCTTTATATGTTCCCAACCAACTTATCACATACCAAACATTCTTGCCTTCTCATCTAAGAGTGTATAAAATTGAGTTTCTGATCAGTGCAGTTTGCAGTTAAACAGCTATCTCTGGGTACTTCTCAAAAATAGCAATGCTTTTTCATTGACCCTTTGCAAGTTACAATCCTGCAAGTTACAAACTGCTCTCACAGCAGCACAAGCTGTAGTGACAACTTTGGGGCAGGCACACTGGCCAAGAGATCTCAGGCCAGGAGAAAAGGTGGTTTTAAATGACCTGTAACAGTAAGGACCAGTAGCCTGAACCAAACTACTGCTGATTTTGTCCAGTGAGTCCATCACATAGGCTAGAGTTGTGAGCTAGAGCAGTGAGCTAGAGCAAAAAGTAGAGTCCAGTATCAAAAGACGCATATTATTTATGGGCTATTGTTTCAAAAGTAATGAATAGATATTTTTCTCTTTGAGTAGCATGAGGTGATCAGGAATTTTGTATAATTATCTTACCATTGAATTTTTCATACTTTGGATCTCTCCCAGTTCACAGTTTTCTACAGACAAAATCTTATTACACCAAAAGGGAACAAGCCAAAACTATGGATCCAGAAATTTATGTTTGCCTAATTAAATTTTTAGGTTAGTACAGAAGATTCTGATTGGTAATACCCTTGAAAGGGTTACACAAGAAAAGTGACTAACACCAACACCTCTTCTCTGGTATCCATCTCTGCCTCTGTTCCTTGGATCCCTAAGCTGGTGGAACCACCCCCCCTCAGCAGAGGGTGGTGGCTGCCGTAGTGAAACACTCTGCAGTGATAGGAGTAATCACGCCCTTGGACTGAGCTCCCTTCTTGGAACTCTGTGGGTATGCTTGTCTCCTGACCTGAAGCCTCCTTTTGCAGGCCCCATGGGGAAAGTGGTTAGTGCCCCCTTGCCCTGTGATACAAAGGGCTGTTGGTCCTCCCACTCCGGGACTGTCAGGTCATTGCTTCTGGCTGACCACTGGCCATAAGGAGCATTGTTGTGCAGGAAGTCATAAGCAGTGGGGTGGAGGAACTAGCTCCAACTTGCTCCCATTGGCTCCAAACAGCCATTATGTACTCCCTCCATTCATTGCCCTGCCCCATTTTACAGTTTTTGAACTCAAATTGGCAGAAATCTGCAGTGGGCAGCTGTTGCTAGTGGCCAAGGCTCTCTGTGAACTTCCCACTCTCAGTCTTCTGCTGTCTCTTCCCTTCTCTTCTTACACTGTGCGGTATCCTGAAGGCAAACATGATCCTCAGAAGGGAATCTCATAAATCTGAGTCTTGGAAGAGCAAGTCCTCTTGCTCAGTCTTGGGTAGGCAAATATATCTTCCCCATCCACTCTTAGATGCGTAGATAACAACCAGAGAGACACTGATAATAACCAGGGTTGTCAGTGACTCACGGGAATGACACACAAGCTAGCACAGTGACTCATGGTGGGTTTTAGTACCAGTGGTGTACTGCCCTGCTTGCAGGCAAGACTTGTAGAAAATACAAGCATCTTGCCAGTTCCCTGGTTGTCATGGTCATAAGGACAGCAGAGAATTTATAACAGCCTCCAACCCAGCCTAAAAATACTCTTTCCATTGCTGGAATACTGTTTTAGAAACAGAAAAAAAAAAACATGGCAATTAAATCCTTATCAAAAGAAAAGATCAGAGAAAGGACATATGTTTTCCTTAACACCTGTAGAATAAGCTCAGTATGGTATTTCATGTCTTTATATGTACCTTCAAGTACTCCAAATGCAAGCTTTACCAGAACATACATGTAGTCTCAATGAAATACTTGTCCTAAGCTGATTTGCAACAGATTAATAGATACTGAGGTTGTTCCTCTGTTTCATGTCTTCCTCATCATCGGAAGGGCTGTTCAATATGATTTTCATAAACACTGTCTGTTATTATATGCAGTAGATCTCTGTCAATGCTGATGCTCTCCAGTTACAGGGAAAGCCTCTAACACTGATTGCATTACACTCGAGGAACTGTACATNTCTGTTTCATGTCTTCCTCATCATCGGAAGGGCTGTTCAATATGATTTTCATAAACACTGTCTGTTATTATATGCAGTAGATCTCTGTCAATGCTGATGCTCTCCAGTTACAGGGAAAGCCTCTCACACTGATTGCATTACACTCGAGGAACTGTACATAGATGAGAATTNTCTGTTTCATGTCTTCCTCATCATCGGAAGGGCTGTTCAATATGATTTTCATAAACACTGTCTGTTATTATATGCAGTAGATCTCTGTCAATGCTGATGCTCTCCAGTTACAGGGAAAGCCTCTAACACTGATTGCATTACACTGTACATAGATGAGAATTTCCCCATCATGGTAAGGAATAGCAAAATGCGGAATAGGACGTACTGTACTCAGCTTGAGCTTGATAATAGTATGGGGATAACTTTCACTCAAGGTAAGAAGTAGCAGGTATCGCACTCCCAGCTTCCAGCAACAGTTCTCCCCACTCCTGCAGACAGCGATTACATACTGTTCACTGTGTAAGTCGGAACCCTCTTCTGGTAATGTGGTCTGTTGTGTCTGTCAGGATGAGCCACCACTTCCAGTTTACCCAGGTGTACAGGGGACCTGGAAGTCCCTTCCGCTATAGACACAGGGGACTGGCATTTTGTTTCAGCCACAATTTTATAGCAGAGAGGGTATCTAAAGGATAGCAAAGCTGCAAGCCCCTCCCACTACATGCTCAGGGCCCACTCTGTTGCTTCGGACACCATTTTATGATGGGGAAATTACTTTTTGACAGCGTCATGTCCCATGTTTTCATGATGCTCGGTTATTGCCGAGACACTCAGAAGCACATTGGAAAAGGCACTGTTCTCTTAAAACATACAGGAAGGCTTCCACTTTGGAGAGCATCATTCCCTTTGTTTTCATTCTGCTGTGTGATGGACGTTTCTGGCACTGTTGCCCTCACATATTCTTGGATCTTCCTTTGACTGGTTGCCTGCTTCATTTTGCACTCCCTAGGAAGCCCACAAAGGGGCTCTGACCCAGCTCCTATATGTTTTGATAAATTCAAAGAGATCAATCATGTGAGCTGGATGGAGAGACCCCAGCATCTGGGCCCAGACCACAGGAAGTTTGTGCAGTATTACTGGGGCAGACTTTGGGGTTCCCACAGTACTGCAAGATACATGAAACTCTATCTGCTAAAATGGAAAACCAGAACAAGAGCTAAAGACTATGTTATGTTGTTTCATCTATATATAACTTCTACCTCCCATGTGCAGAAGGTGATCTAGTATTAGTTACTCTGATTCTTACATCAGTCCTTATAAGCTTTGGTTGATTGAAAATCTAGCTCTCATAAGGATCCCTAATCTGGGTTGAAAATATTCAATGCTAACTCTCTGCATTTTCATTAAATTGGTATACTAGCTAATCACCCAAAATGTTTTAAAACACCTACCTTAGTTTCAGTTTGATTTTGTTTCTAGCACACTTCCAGACACTGGATTTAGTTACACTTTCATCTGTGAGATTAAGAAGCTTTTTAGTATCAAAAATCATTTCCCATTGAAAATACTAAAAGTCTTTCAATTAAATTGCTTCCTAATGTTTCCTTTAGTAAGTTAAACAGATTGAGCTCTTTAAGACTTTCATGAATTTGTGAGCACACAGGTTCATATGAAGAGCATGGTATGCACTATTTCAGACTTACGCAGGCTTTACTTTATCAAAGCAAATATAGATGTATGGGCATTGGGGCAATTCTGAATCAGATTTTGTTACTTTTTTTCCTTTAAAGCTATGCATCCATTTCCTGTTAGAGCATGCTCACTGATGATGTTTACATTTGTTTACTTTTCTTTTGAAAGACTAGCATATTTTCTAGGTGGGATTGTCCTTTGAATAAGATATTTTTAATTTCATCATCAATTTCCTCCATTTTTTTGTCATTATCAGTTTGTTACAAAATTGATTTAAAAATGGTTTATGATTAAATTACAAATTTATGTGATTTTTTTTTTTTTTATGCCTAAATCCATCTGTGCATTGGGAAGTACATAACATATACAACTCCGAATCATCATATATTCTTCCTCTCTAGAAATATGCTGATATGTGCTGAAATAACACTGATGTGTTTCTTTGGAGATGGATAGGAAGACAAGGAGCAGTGGATTTCCAATCATTTATTTCAAGTGGTGTATTTAATGCTAATGTATCCATCAATCTCTTTTAATGTTCAGGTATCCAATGCAATTTACAGTACATTGCAACTGCCTAGAAATACAGCATATTTGTTTTATTAATGAATGTTTTATTTCTAGTGCACCAGATTACCTAAATTTTCTGCAACCAAAACACATAATATAAAAATATATAGATACATATATAGTTAAAATATAAACGCTCATCTGGAAACTGTGTGTATGTGAATACTTTCAATGTTTGTATACTTAAAACTGCATATAAAGGTGCTAGAATCATACAGATGATGGGTAGCTATATATGATTCAGGATATTACAATAAAGTCAGGGTTTTGTAATTAGAGATGGGTTCTAANCCAATTACAAGTATGCTTTGACAGGTGCTCTAGCTTTGCTGAACATGTGCCCAAAGCGCTAATATCATTTTTTCTGGGTGACTTAAAACTGCATATAAAGGTGCTAGAATCATACAGATGATGGGTAGCTATATATGATTCAGGATATTACAATAAAGTCAGGGTTTTGTAATTAGAGATGGGTTCTAATCATGATCCTCAGATTCAAAGAAAATTATTTATAAAACTAATTCATATTTGGGTCTTTTTTGTTTGTTTGCTTTAATACATGTTCAAGGACAGGTTGGATGAAGCCTTGAGTGACATGGTTTAGTGCGAGGTGTCCCTGCCTATGGCAGGGGGTTGGAACTAGATGATCTTAAGGTCCTTTCCAATCCTAACTATTCTATGATTCTAGGTCAGAGTGATACTTGATTACAGAGTGATTACAGATACTTGATTACAGAGTGATTAGAGAGTAATACTTGGTTGCCTTTAGATACTTTATTCACCTATAGCACTAAGTAATTGCTGACTTACAGTTTCGAAAACCTGAGGACATTTTTTCCTTGCAAGCAAAACAAAGAAGCAAATAAACAAAAATTGCTTTGATCAGAAGAAAGCATGTGTTAGGACAAAAATAAAAGGTAAGTGAAAATTCTACAAAGGAAACTTTAGAAGAAATATAATTAATAAGCAGACAGGGGATCAGAGATATTAACAGATAAGAAGACAGAAACAGATGAACATGACAGAGTAAAAAAAAAATAATACTAACCATAATTTAATGTCAGCATATTAGTGAATATATGTCTTCCCCGGGTTAATTTCTTGTCACTCTTTTTTAGAAAAGTAATATAGCAGTTCTTGTAGAGGTGAGCAAATGTTATTGTAAGAATAGGACTTACATGTAGAAGATGGAAATACCTTAAATTTAATTTCAGTCTCTTATATAATAGAAAAAAGCCAAGGAACAAAAAAAGTCAGGATTTCAGATGCATGTATAACAGTTGTATCTTTATAACAGTTATATCTAGGTGGCTATCATGCCAGCCTTCTGGGTTTATTTTTTAACATAGATAACAAATTCTACTGGCTATCTAGAAAGACTGTCCAGTTTAGATACTTGAGTCTTTCCTGGCAAATAAAGCATCTAATTTTTATGTACTATGGTGTATATTTTAGTATTTACCTTCAGCAGTCTAGATCTTGGAATAAACTGCTATATCCATATTTTTTTTTAGGTGGAGAATAATCAATATTCTAAATTAAATTAATTATCTTTATGTTTTAAAGACAAAAAAAGTTTATTGCTATACTACAATAATATTTCTCATTGTATTTTAGTACAAAAGATGCAACTAATCAAAAAAAGTTCACATCTGATTTATTCAAAGATGCAGAATTGCAGATTATGACCAGATCCCCAAAGATACTGAATGCCTGTAAGTCTTTCAAGATGTGACGTTCTAATTTGAAGTTATTTATCACATAACAATAATATCATAAATTATGTTTAATTAACATTTAATGTAGAATAAAATGATTAGCTCTTCTAAATTACATACTTCCTTGGAATGACACTAGGTTTTATAGCAAAAGTAAAAGGGAACCCTAATTAACATATATTTATTTAATAGCACTGACTTTACAGTGGAAAAAGAGGCATACATGTCTAAAATAATGTATATTTAAAAACCAGGAATCTTCTGACAGCAAAGATAGTGGCTTTCATCAGTTTCCTCGTTCATGATGGCAGTAAATAGTATTGCCAGTATTGAAAACTTATAAAGAATTTATGTATCTAAAGAGGATTGTCATCTTTGGGAATATTATTATTACTAAATTTATCATAGAGTCATAGAAACTCTGGTTGGAAGGAATCTCTGGAGGTCATGTAGTACTTTCACCCACTAACTGCACAATTACAGGCAGTACCAGATCAATGCAGCTGTGAATTTTTCTAGATGGATCTTGAAAACCTCCACAAATGGAGATTCCACAACCTCTCTGGACTGCCTGTTTCAGTGCTGCACTGCCTAGGAAAAATGCTTTTGTTAATAACACCATGCAAGGAGAATAAAAATGCTACTAGTACTTTAATTTTATTCTTGATTCAGTCCCTATAAAATGGTCAAGACAGTATTTTCCTCTGCAAGAAGTGTACTGGGCGGTAAGCTGGTTCAAGTCTAAAGTGGCTTATTTGAGCAAGGGGAACAGTCTATGTCTAGAGGAAAGATACCATCTGCCTGTCTAAAGGCAAGCCCTGCTGGCTGATCTGTCGAGTGGGATAACTGTAGATGCACTTGCCTTTTTTTGGCTATAAGTAACATGAAAGCAGTCAGCAACAATTTGGAAGAGAAACAAAATAATTCAGTTGGTTTAATCCCATTAATATGAGAAACAAAAAATAAAATTTGAATTCTGAAGGAAGGCTGAACAGAAACTGAATTGAAAACCTTGAAACATAGATATCTTCCAAATTAATATGGTAATTCAAGTCTATTTCAATACTTTGAGGCTAGCTTGAGTATTGCATATAAACTGTAGTTTGTAATTTACAGCCAACAGAACATATATATGTTTTGCAATATTGTTAGATGTTACGGTCAACTTTGTTAGGAAGCTGAGAAAAGCTCATAAAAGACACTGCTGTGTATTATTATCAACATTTTAGCATTAACTCTTCTCCTCATGCATACCACTGTTATTCTCTTACTGTTTGTGTGGGCTAATTTTATTCTTTTTTGCTTACTTGCTTGTTCAAAAAGCAAGGAAACATACAGTTCAGTAAAGAGTCAGATACTTTTATTAGAAAGAGAAATCACAATATGGTATTGTAAAATTATCCCTGCTTATATTGGGAAAAGACAATAATTTGGTTATTAATGTCTTCCTGGCACATGCATTTTCTATGCATTTGGCTGAGATACATAATATGACTAACAGGACAAAGTTTTAAATCAAAAGGCAGAATTTACAGCTGGTGCCTGTGGCTTTGATCTTCCATACATATTGACATATGACTACGTAAGTATTAATTCCTTTGGACAAATAATTTGAATAAAGCCACCTACATTACAGACCTAGTCCCAGTATGCAAAGTAGCTCATAGAAAGTGCTGTTACAGGAAAGAAAGGGAATTACGTATATTGATTCTATGATTCTATATTCCCTAATGCTCAAGCAACAGGCTACAGGTAGTTCAGCTTGTTCATGACCATGAGTTATAGCAGAGACCATTTTTAAAAAATGGGCAGTTATTCTAGCTTCATAATTAGTATGAATGTCAGTTTGCCATACCTGTGTATAGTCCTTCTATCTTGCCAAAAGCTAACCCTCTTGAGCAAAAGACAGTAGTTAATATTACCACAAACTTTCTTTTCCCTTTGAATAAAGCTTTCTTGGATTAAAGTCACAGACTGATGTGAAAAGTAGTTCTGCTTTAAAGAGGTGTAAAACTAAAATAAATCTAGAATTTTAATAAATTCTGAGGATGTGAAAAAAGATGATGGATCACAGCTGTAGGACCAGAGATGTGTGGTCCTACCATTTCCCACACCTTTGCTCATAATCAATTAAGTCTAGTGATGAGGGAGTGGGTTCTCTCCTTTCCAGATAGCCTAGGATCTAGGCAAGCATAGGAAATGACAGCATTAGACAGCCTATGTTGTTGGCTATATTATACAGTCGTGTGTTGTGGTTGAATTACAATGCACTAAAGTGGAACTTCCTTCCCCTTTTCCTTGAAGCAAAACACCAAAAAGTTTCCATTCTATTTTTTATAGCATAGAATGATAAACTAGGGAAAGCTATTCTTAAAACAGACCAACTCAGATTTTCTGTGTGAGACATTAAAGTATCTGTCAGACACTAACTATTCCCCATGCATTGTGTAGTCACCTCTCTTCTTGCTTTCTATCTGTAAGTTTTTAGTGTCTTCCTAGACTGAAAAACTCCATGTAGTCCCATCTCTGTTCCTAAAAAAGAAGCTTTCTTTCCATGGTCTCTGTGAGTTGGCTCAGTTTTAGATTTGCTCTCTGCTGCATACAGGCACTCTGCTTTCCACAAGATAGATACTGCAAATTTGCAGTCTTGCTGCGTCTCTCATCTTCCTTCTCTCTCTATTGGGAAGCTTCCTCAGCCTGAATGCTCTCACTTCTCCAAGGGGTGAAAAATTTGAAGGAGGTACCAGTTGTCACCATGTGGAGCAGTCAGGACAGCAAAACCAAATTACTTTTATAGACACTCAACCAAATTGTCTTTAACAGAACATGACACACCACGCATATGATAAGCTAGGAACCAGGTAATCAAATGATTCTATGTCTGACAAAGAGACCTTCACTTGTGCAAGGCAAAAAATTTACTGTTAGAAATAAAAAAGGGCATAATAAAAACGTTTTTTAGTTTTCAAATATAAAACTTGGGATCTGAAAATCTGATAATTGAGAAATTTGTGGAAGTGTGTATTAATAACAGACCTATAGAGAAACAAAGATTAAATCAATTTTTTGATAAGCAAGGTCTACCTGATTGTAGAACACCAGGAGTTTTGAAATGGTAAAACAGGTACGGGGTTAATGAAGATGTGAGAGGCAAAAGAAAAACAAAGCAATGAAGATGTGAGAGGCAACAGAAAAACAAAGCAATGAAGAAGCCTGCTTTTCAGCAGGCTTTTCACAGTTGCCAACTCTTGGAACTCATTTAATTAGTTGTCATACAATAACTATTCTTTCTTTCTTAAATCTTCAGTTCCTGGGAGAATGTTTTTATGTAAGAACCTGTTCCTTTCCATCTTACCTACACTTCTGGTTTCACAGTTGCAGAGGGAAATGTGAATATGAGACCACATTTTATCCAAAAGTTTGGAAGAAGATAAATAAAACTAATGACTTGGTAATTAATGTTTAGGTTTGCTTTTTATTTGTTTGTACATTTTGGGTTTTGTTGTTGTTGAGGTTTTGGGTTGGTTTTTTTAACTTTTTTTATTTAAATAATTGCTGATTGATTTATTACTGCTGAATGATTGACATTGGCAGTATCACTAAATTTTACTTGAATGAATGCCTGTTGAACAGGTAGCTGTGCAAACAAATCTAATAAGTAATCCATAGTATCTTACATAAAATTTTCTTGGGGGGATTAATAGATGGCCTTTTTATGATAGAATGCTTATCAGCTTGATTTTATTATCACACAGGTTTTAACTCATCAAAATGTATTTATTTAAACAGAGTTTCAATGATCATAGAACCACAGAATCATAGAATAGTTGGGGTTGGAAGGGACCTTAAGATCATCCAGTTCCAACCCCCCTGCCATAAGCAGGGACACCTCACACTAAACCATGTCACCCAATGCTTCATCTAACCTGGCCTTGAATACCGCCAGGGATGGAGCATTCACAACTTCCTTGGGCAACCCATTCCAGCACCTCACCACCCTCACAGGGAAGAATTTCTTCCTTATATCCAATCTAAACCTCCCCTGTTTAAGTTTTAACCCATTACCCCTTGTCCTATCATTACAGTCCCTAATGAATAGTCCCTCCCCAGCATCCCTGTAGGCCCCCTTCAGATACTGGAANCCTCACCACCCTCACAGGAAAGAATTTCTTCCTTATATCCAATCGAAACCTCCCCTGTTTAAGTTTTAACCCATTACCCCTTGTCCTGTCATTACAGTCCCTAATGAATAGTCCCTCCCCAGCATCCCTGTAGGCCCCCTTCAGATACTGGAAAGCTGCTATGAGGTCTCCACACAGCCTTCTCTTCCCCAGGCTGAACAGCCCCAACTTTCTCAGCCTGTCTTCGTATGGGAGATGCTCCAGACCACTGATCATCCTCGTGGCCATCCTCTGGACTTGTTCCAACAGCTCCATGTCCTTTTTATGTTGAGGACACCAGAACTGCACACNCTGATCATCCTCGTGGCCCTCCTCTGGACTTGTTCCAACAGCTCCATGTCCTTTTTATGTTGAGGACACCAGAACTGCACACAATACTCCAGATGAGGTCTCACGAGAGCAGAGTATCACACCTAAAAAATTATTATTGCACTGTGTATATATTATTGTAGGCATTCATTAAGCATGCTTCTGATCTACTCACAAGAAAAAGAATCTATGCGTGGCTTTTCACTCAGAGATTAACATGGACATGTGTGAGAACCTCCTCCTCACTAACTCCAGGGAGACACAAGGCTTTTAGTGTAACCTGTCTTTAGCCCTAGAATGAGTAACTTGCATCACTCTTAGGATATAACTGCATACAAAGTATAGTCTCTCTAATTGAATCCACACAGATATGGCAGAAATGGCTCTTAAAGAAACCTTCCTAGGAAGAATGATTTATTACTAAGAACTTAGGATCAGTATTGGTTTCATAAGCATGGCAAGAAAAAAGAATTTCAAGCAAGAATTTGAGGAATACCAAGGGAAAGAGACATTTAAGGAAACTCTCTTACACAGACAGCATACTAGACAGGATTTTAAAGCTATGGAACATGACCACATTTCCATGTATGCAATACTTGCAGCAAGTGTGTTAGTTTGCCTGACATCATACGATGCTGACATGTGAAATCCTGAGTCTGATCAAAAAAAAAGGAAAAATTCCATTTTGGCAGCCATTTACAGCATGATACACGCTGTGACCCTCAGCATGGAAACACCACTGCCAGATCAAGGCATGGCTGTTGGTGCTAGTGAAAGTGAGGGATTTTGCCTTATATAGTTATCTGGATGCCACCTTTTTCACTTAGCATTTCTCACAGTTCTTTATCAGAGATTCCTTGTCTTCATAGCTCCATGACTGAATGTAGAAGGCGTCCTCTCTGAATTACCCAATAATTCTTTCAAGGTTGAAAGAAATTTTGAATAAATGATAGGTAAAGCATTTTTGTTTCACAGCAAAAGGAAACTAGCTACTCATAAATATTCCACTTCTTTTATTTATATTAATCTATTAATTTAAAATTACATCCTGTCCACCACATACAATTGTTCACAATAAAATAACTATAATATATGACTCAGTATACTAAATAAACTCCTCACAAACTGTTTAAGTTTCACTTATGTTATAAAAAATAGTTACAGATGTTAATATTTGTATAAAGGGCTTATTATTCTTTACCATCTTGTTTAATAAATACTAGACATCAGTATTGACAGCTGTGTTATCATATTACTCTTATGACTAGTTACACTGGATGAATAATGAATGAGAAATTTATAAAAAGCAATTTGCTGACAAGTCTTAACCTGGAAATAAGTGACTAAAGCTATTTTGGGAATACTGACCTGTAACAAGAATAGTCAGAGAAATCAGGATGAATTTAAGATTGATGCAGGAAATGAAACATATGTACCATTCATCAAAAGGTTTGGTTTGGTTTTTGAGATCTTGACCATTAGCCTTTTAAGATGTTTCAGGCTCATTCATGACAGCAAGAAATCCCATTTCCCAGTGTCTTCCTTGATTTCTTGGTTAGTTTTGATACTCTTCCCCAAATCATCTGTAAAAACAAAAACAGAAGAAGAAAGAAACAACAACCAAAAAAAAAAACCAACCCAAAAAAACCACCAAAAAACAAAAAACAAACCCAACAAAAAATCCCCAAACCAACAAGGAGCATAAAACCTGGAGTTAAGCCTTTTTGACAGTTAAAATCCATAGTTTACCCAGATCCTGCAGCATTATTATTTGGACAGTATTGCACAAAATTGTAGTTGTTTATTTTTACACAAAGAGATGTCAGTCCTACAGGGACCACTGCCAGGCAAGAAGGTAGAGGAAAAGGAGGAAATGCTATTGGTTGCTGTGGAAACTAGTATCATTAGCATGATGCTTTTAAGAAACACTGAAGTATAGACCTTTAAACATATTCAAACTGATATTTAGACCTCCACTGTTGCAGTGGTATGTCAGTGAGAAGATCCATGTGGAATGTTGATAATCCTGAAAAAATACAAGATTTTTCTATGGCATCATCAGCTTTACATACTCACCCCACCCTCCACCAATATTTTTCCTTTTTCTTTTCTTGAGATCTTTGGCATTTTTCATTTCTATGTCTTTCAAACAAGGAAGGCTGAGAAAATGGATGCCAACTTCAGAAAAAGATAAACTGTCCATAAGAACTGGAAGTTTCCCATATCCAGAGTACCTGGAATCTACAGGTTTGTTTTCTTAATGACTTCAGTATAGTCTAGGTTCAAAACTGCATTTTTTTGCAGTTTGGCTTTGTATAAGCCAAAAAATTTACAGGTCAAAGTGATAATCAATTATTTCTCTGTCATTTTCTTTAGATGCAGAATATTACAGAGGGATTCAATTAAGGAATAACCAGCATACAGAATTAAGTACATTAACATCTTGGACATTCAAATATGAAAAGTAGATTGAGGTAACTAGAGATCCACTTCTGATTTAACTCTGATGATAGAAGTGTATAGTCTGGATTATATGATCTACAAATTAATAACTGACCCACAGATCTTAACTTGGCTCTACAGCTTTGCAGTATGAACATTTCAGTCTTCATTTCTTTCTTTTTTAAGATGCACACTATGAAATACATAAAAGTATATTAAAAAGTTAATAAATATTTTTTTTCACACAAACTGTAATTGTAATGATGATATTGGAAGCACACTGGAATTCTGTAGTCATTGTAAAGTCTTCCAAAAGAAATTAAAGATCCCTTAAAAGTTGTCATAGACCTGGAAGAAAAAAAAAACAACATATTTTGAATTTTACAAGACACTTTCCTTTCCTCATTTTATTGCTCTTCATTTTGTATTTCCACATTTACAAGTAAGCACACATGGATTATCAGCTGAGATAAACACCAATTATAATATGGTGCAGTTTGTTTTCCATTCTTTAATATCACATTTTGGAATTTGCTTCAAAATATCAAAAGTTCTGAGTGCATTTTATGTTTTCATTGAGGCAGGCCTCACAACAGAGCGTGTCTTGCAGTGATAAGCTAACTCTGCTGGAGCACATCAATCCCATACAGTAAAACCAATGAAAGGTTTAAACATATAAGTCAGAGAAATGAAATGCAAGCCATCCAATAGTAAGCATGTTAAATAATTTCTAAGAACACTACCTTGTTTTACTTGAGTATGTTAAGAAAGCACATTTTTTCTTCCTGCTAAAGAATATTGATTTACCCATTTTGACATAGCCCTTAGTGCTGTGTACAATGGAATATTTTGCTTTTTGGGTGTAAACAGGTAAATAGTCAAAATTTCAAAATGCTGTCATTCATTCATACTTCTGTGATATAATTTTAAAAGAATACAATACTAAGACTGAAGTTGGAATAGTAAAAGTAAAAATGTTGCCATCCTCACCTTGGTGTTACAGTTTTACTTACTTGCATTCAGGTGCACCATGTTGCCAGAGGAAGATACTGCAGTCAGAAAAGTGCCATGAAGATAAATATTTTGATGTTAGTGCATTTATGAGAGTCTGTCATATTCTAAGGGAAAGATTGTCTTAATGTATCACTTCCTCTCATGTTTTCAGTCACTTTGATAGCCTTTTGTCCAGGACTGCTCTGAGAACCACAGTGAAGAAATCCATCACCGTGTGCCAATTTGCCTCTACTGGATCTTACAGAAAGGAATCAAATAGATCGGTTTGGGCCTGTGTTCTGGCATATTTTTATGTCTTTTTTTGGCCTTGTAATAATTACAGTTTGTAGCCTAATGGAAGGTGCCAAATTTTAGCATTCTTCCAGTATACAATTAAAGCCTTTATTTCACAGAGACATGATTGTCAGAGGATTCTAAAAAAATAATCTGGTTTATAGACATATCCTTTGCATTAAAAAAAAATAATCAAAAAATGTCATATACTCGATCATGATTTGCTGGATGATCATTATACATAAATGTATACTAGGAAGCATTTTCTTCTTTGTCTCTTAAGAATATGCCAGTTTACATGTCACTTATGTCCCCTTCCTTTTGTTGATACAGGTCAAACATTTTATCCTGCTTTGTTACTTTAGCACCACCCTTAATGCTCTTGGAAAGCATGATTTTCATAGTGTGACCACTGTATACTTTCAATTTCATTGAAGTACTTCTATTTTCAGTATAAAATTCTGCTGCAAAGAACAAACCAGAAAGCTGTTTGTTTGTTTTTCAAATAAAAGGCAAAGTGATACAGAATGAACAGTGAGAAAGTAACTGGTGGCAACAAGGAAATTTTAATTAATAAAAGTCAACTTGCTGACAGTATTGAAGTTTGATTGCTTTACACACTATTTCCCAATATGCAGGGTAATAAAATTTAGGAAATAGAATATATGCTAGTCCTCTCTGTTTTCTACCAGGGAAAAAAAGTATCTATATTCAGAGATACATTTATTTTGAATTGTTAAGTTATAAATCTGATCTAAATTTCAATAAGACAACACAATTTGATCCATTTTGTTATTTGGACACTCTAATGCCCATATTCAGCTCACTGAAGGGTTATTTTCTGGGAAGAGGCAACAAAAGGTTTCCATTTTTTCTCCTGAGCTTTGCAGTGTGTGCCTTTTCATTGAAGCAGAGTCAGCAGGTTATTCAGCCTAATCTGGAGCTACTCTATGGCTTATCCCTCCTCAGAGAAAAGTGGCAACTCTGGAGCCGTATCTGATTTTTAGTCATGAGCTCTGGATTGAAGAAAACCTTTATCATATTTTTTTTTTTAAAGACCTAGATGCATAGTGACCTCATTTACTTCAAGATGAACCTTAAATAATACTTGAGAGATAAATACTCTGAATCTTTTGGTACAGCTTAGCTAATGTCTAGACTGTGTTTCCAACTGCCCATATAGATGCTTTAAAAGGGAAATTAAAAAAAATCTATAAACGTTTAAGCTTAAATTATAGATCAAAATTAAGAACCTGGTATTTTAGGTAATTGATATTCAGTTCAAAGGGGTAAGAAGATATAATCTAATGTGAAATAAAATAGCCTGTTTTCTTTACAATTGAGTTTGTTCAGAATAAATAGCTAATGAGGATATTTGAATATGCTATTTCCAAGTTGTCTAACGAAGAAAGGCACTTTAATTTTGAGGTCAGGATCCTGTAAGAAATTGGCTGCCTGAATATCCATTTAATTGAGCAATGAAAAGTAAATGTGATTATGATTGAGATTTACCTGTCTGCAAGTTTTCTCTATGAAGTAAAGTCTATGGCCACTTAAAAGTACTTCTCAAAGTACATCTTACACATTGTATAATTATCTAGCTTTTATTTTGTTTTCCCCTTTAATCTGAAAAGGTCAATAACAACTTTTTTTAAAAATCTTCTATCTTTAATGTGAACGAGTACTAGAAAATGGCCAAGGAAATATTCACATGGTCAGGGAAAACTGAGAACGGTGGAAAAGGCAGGTGTGCCAACTATTCCTTGGTGCACAAAGAAAATCAGTCTCACCTACAAAAAAAAAAAGAAAATAGAAACTAGAAGTGTATCTTTTTTTTCTGTTAGTCTTCTCTAAGTCACTCATTCTGCGTATGACAGTACTGAGTTTGAATTCCTGTTTATACTTTAGCTGGAAAAATTCTTGAAGGACATCTTTATTTTTTTGAGTATCGTACCCCAGGAGTAAACATCTTACAGAAACATAAAAATTTTTTTTGGGAAAAAAAAGCATACCACCTGGATACATGTGTTTAGAAACTCAATGATTTTTAACTAACTGAAAGCTAATTCTTATATGTGCCCTTCTCCCTTCTTCCCTGATAAATAATACTGTCGTTTAGGAAATACTGAACTACAGTATTTTTTACTACTGGAGAGAGAGATGGCATCAAATGTCTGAATCAAATGAAGTCCACATGATTTGAAATTGATCAAGTACCCGAAGAGGAGACTTATGGAAAGGGATTATACAAACAGCATCCATTTAGCACTTCATTGTAAACAGCCCAACAGCTTGGGGTTTTTACGCAGTGTAAATTCAGAAGGAGTAAGGAGAGGATATTGTTTGTATTACTATTTTCTCAAGTTTGTATTAATATTTTTTCAATTGACCACTAACTGTAAAAAAGCAATTATTCCCACAAACCTATTCAGGAAGAATTGTCAGAGAATGGTTCAGTTGAATAAGTTATGGACTGAGGTAAGGAATAACTCATGAGGTGAAGGCTACACAGAGTATACCACAAATAATCTGTTTCTCTGTCTGTTTTTCAGTTGTGGTGCTAATGCTGTGGTACTTACAAAACCAGAATCAACTATATGAAGTAACAACAGTGAAAAACCTGAATACATAAAAACAAACTCAGGCCTGGAGAGCCTGGATGATACCTGTTTGTTCTGATACAAATATCCAGGTAAAAATAACAGAATTTTTCTTTCCATACTGACCTTGTGAAAATAAAAAGTGGCAAATATTAAAAAAAAAAAAAAAGTCTGTTCTTAGTTTAGATCCTGAAAGTTAATTTTTAATGTCATTGTGATTTAAGGAATTTTAAACATGAACTGATGCATCTGCAGGGTTTCTATTCCAAAGCTTTTGTGACAGATTGTACATCAGTAAACTAACCTGATAATAACCCTTGGCTAATATGTGTTTATAATAATCATAGCTACACTTCATTCAAGCAATGTCATGAAACTATAGTATGTTAAGGAAACATGCATCTAATGTATTACCTTTATACCTGTTCTGTTAAGCTGTGCCAACACATATTCTGTTTATTAGTAATGATAATTTCCCAGCATAATACAGTTGTTCAAAACCAGATTTCTTTAATAAATGCATAATGCCCCAAATTACATTCCCAGAACATTTAAGTAAATTGTTTTCCATTTCATTCCATCTGGAGTCTCAAAGGGTTATAGCAGCTGAAGAATATTTGGCAGAACTCACCCAAGCAGGTACCTGATTTTGAAACATTAACCTTGGCACTATGTGTTATTTTGTCTCACTCTATACATCACTATACATTGAGATACTGTCTTCACACAATGACAGAAAATTACTGTACTTCTAGCTTCAGCAGAAATGCTATGAACCAGTAACTGTCATCCCAACTCAATATACACAGAGGTAACATATTTGTAGAGGATAAATAAAGTAGCACTAAGAGAAGCAGCAAAATCACAGTGTTTTATTATGATTAGCAAATTATTGGTTTAAAATCCATCCATTTGTTTATAAGGTCATGGAAGACTGAAATCTATTAATACAAAATAAGGGGAAACAGTAGTGATATTAAGCTTTGCGGGCATTGTTCACACTATTTGAGTAAGCTTATGGATTCTCCATCTAGCTTGCCATATGATCCAAGTCTAAAAATGAAAGCTCAAACTTAATGTACTTATGGGCAAAAATAATTAACTGTCCAATTTATATGCATGTTTCCTTTCCCCACACTTAGTGTGTGTGGATTCTAATAATTTCACAGTGTTTGTTAAAGTAGCTTTAAAATGACTTGGTGAGAAAAAAAGAAGTCTAAGTTTGTAATTTAATTTTATTCTCTAAACTAAGGAAGAAAAATGTGGAAAACCTGAATTCGAATCTTCACTGTAGTGAGTTTGAAGTCCTCAGTGTCACACAGCATTGCACTCTATGCTACCTATAATTTTTTAATTAGGTAATATTGAACTTTGTTAGCTAAGTTATCTTCAAGTTTTGTCTCTGTCTCCTTCACAGGTAAATATTTATTCCTGACACTCTTACATTACAAACAAACAAAACCAAAATAAAAAACCATGAGAGCATTTTTGATGATGGAAAGTTAGTAAATTAGTAAATTCTCACTCAAATGGTGAGAAATGCAACCTTTGAGCCATTTTTCCAAGGCAAGTTTGTAAATAAGGAAACCACATTTTCTGTAAAGCTGGAAAGAATATTGCATGTGGAAGCCCTCCAGTTTTCTCTTCCTGGTGCTCTTTTTTTGGTTTGGGTGGGTTTTTTTTTGGGTTTTTTTTTTTTTTTTAGCAATTTAAAAACAGCATGGAGCATGAAGGTGCCTACAGTGCCAAAGAAAGCTGACTATAGATGTGGCATACTAGAAGAAGTATCCTCAGATATCATATCAGTTCCCATTCATCTCCATTTCCAATTTTTCTGAAAGGACTACTCTGTTCAAATGCCAATATAGAGACATTTCATACATTAGCTATTTGCAGATAGTCTTTCCTTACTTAGGAAAGATGGTTTCCAGTGCCTGTGCTATGATAATACACTGGTTGCATGCCCCTTCAAATTCTCATGCATGTTTCTCACATAATAAATTTTTATTGCACATTAGAAGTGTCAAGAACAGGATCTCTGCCTTAAAAATGCTCTATAACCATTTACATATACATAACCCAAAGCCTTTCTCTTGTGAAATAGTCCAGTAAGCTATCACTTGAATCCCTGTGCTATATATACTTATGACAATATTAACCTGTTTATTATTATTACTGTGTCCTTAAAAAAACCCTCTTTTTAAAGGTCCTGGAAAATAGCCAGGGAGTAAAACTCTGTTCCTGGGCATGGCATGCAAAGTGGCTTGCATTTACACAGCTCACTGACGCAGACTGGCCTGATCTATGCTGTATAGTGTATGGTATGAAGTGTGGTTCAGTACTGCAATACAGGCGTACTTTGCTGTGTGCCCACATGGCTGCAATATCTTATAACCACTTACACATATGTTTAACTTGCTCTCTCTAATTCTGTGGATCCTCACCACATATTTTTGTAGGAAATACTGTTGGACTGTATCCACAATGCAGTGTATATGCATATAAAACATTACAGGAGGAAAGAAGTGATTTTATTTAAAAGAGAAAATGAAACAAAACTTGCTTCACTCACTCCCACTCTCTTCTACCATACATGCACTAGAGTATGTGATGTCCAAGCTGTCCACAGTGATCAGGGACTGTTCATGTTCTCTGGCCAGCAGCCGGCCACTTAAGTGGTCATGTCTAGATGTTAGGATGCATCATTCGCAATGATGACAGTGGAAGACAATTGCAAAGTCCTGTTCATGTCTTCTGGGTTAGTGACCACATACAGATTTCAGATATGCCTTTTTTTACCCTTTCCATGCTGGCAGTGTATCTATCTTGGTACGTATCTGTGAACCAACACTGTTCCTTGCCCAAGAAAGTTGTGAGCGCTCCATCCCTGGCAGTGTTCAAGGCCAATTTGGAGAAAGCCTTGGGTGGCATGGTTAGTGTGAGGTGTCCCTGCCCATGGCAGGGGGGTTGGAGCTAGATGATCTTCAGGTCCTTTCCAACCCTGAATTATTCTATGATCCTGTGATCTATTTTACAAAACTGCATATTGATGTGCTGGGGTGCTGACGACTTGCTAAACTGGATGCCATTAACAGAGTCTAAGAGCACTTTCCCTGCTGCGTGTTCCTTCTGGTGCCTTCACACCCTGACATTCCCATTCATTCTCCACACCACTCTTAGCCTTTCTGATGCAATTACTTATATCTTCATAGTACCCTATTGATTTTTAATTTCAAACAGTACTGCTGAGTTATTTAAATCCTTCTGCATAGAACAACCTTGCCAGGTTTCTGTGTGTTTGGGGAACAATTCTGCAACTGAAATATGAATAAATTATATGTCTGAAGGCTGTGAAAGTGTTGAAATTTACTCCTCATGTGTAAAAGATAGTAAGAGGACTGTTTCATAAATCATCTCATTTGTAGTTATACCATTAAAGAGACTTACCTGGTTTTTCCAAGAGTAGCTCCTGTTAGCAACCTAGAAAATATGCCATCTGAATAAGAAACAGGGAAGGGAAAAAGGAAGTGATTAAAAATGACAGTGTAGATATATACCTACAGCCTATACCTAGATTTCCCTGCTGATGCATGTTACAGGACAATTTAGGTATCTGGTCTTTCAAGTAAAAAAACTCTTGGGCCGTATTCTAGTCCTTCTGTAGATGTTGTACCTCTGTGGGAAAAAAAAAAAAAGAACTCACATATCTGAAACTTGCAAAACAGCAACAGCATGAAATTTTATGGTCATACACATTAAAACAATAGATACATAGGTATATAGATAACATAAATGTTACCCTATACAATGTACAGCCAGCTTCAGTGAATAAAGGGGAAAAAACTCCAACAAACCAAACTGTGCCCACCCACTCCCTTTAATACTGGAGTCATACGATGACCTATGAGTTTGGATTGTTCAATTTTTATTACAGAACTAGTTCATATCCTTCATATGAGTGAATCTAACAAAAAAATTACCACTTCAAAGTGAGCATTATCTTCAAATGTGACTGTTAAACCAAGGGTAGAGGTTTAGATTCAGTGTGCTTGTGATATATTATATTCTTTTCTCGGCTCGTTTTTTTATCATCAGCGTTGTAATCACAAAATTCCCAAGAAAATCACTTCCTGGTTTAGAAATTCAACACCAGTGTCACCTACTTTGAAAATGAAAAGTGTAACTTCAGGGATTATGAGAGATGATCAGTACACAAGAATTCTGAAGATAAAACAATGAGGATAGAGTTTGCCTTTTAGTTTTATACTCCAGTTAAATCAGGTAGCTGACTTAAGATCTAGAATAATTTATCACTTTGTAAGGAAAAAAGATCTAAAGGCTTTAGTCATATTCATTCCTCATAAGTTCAGGAAATGCAAGACTGATTTGAATACATGCAAGACTGATTTGAATAAACATGGATATCTACAATGCTGACACTTGCATGTGTTACAGTGTCTTTAAATAACAGAAACACAGGCAATTCTTGATTGAAATTAATCTTGATTAAAATTACTAATATTGAGGCAGAAAAACCATTTTGTACCTAAAACATCTTAATGATGAACAAGGTGTGGATATACAATTGCAGCCTAGCATATTCAACATGAGCTTGACTGGAAAACCCTTTTGATTTTCTTATGATGACAGTTTTTTCAGTTCTAATGTTGTTTAAATTTTTAAAAAGCTAAATACATTGTGTTGCAGTGGATGCAATTTACACAGATTTCAGCTGTTAAAATTAAATAACTAATGAAGTCAAATGAAAAATTTTATTTCCCCTCTTAGTGTATCAGCACATGGAACATATGATGAATATTGCTACCTTCCTTCCCCCCCCCAATATGTGTTCATTGCTATCTCATTCTTGTCCTTCATTATCTGCATAATTTATTCAACAAAAATCTGTACTGAATTCCTTGTTGGTCATGAGGCTTTTTTTTTGCCATATGCCTACTCATCACCTTAACCTCCTTATTAAGCAGTCCTGATAATGCATTAAAAAAAATGCACTACAAATAAATACTAAGTCCTTTACAGTTTAACATCAGGAATTTATGTCTCATTAAGAAGTAATAAAGTATTGTCTTAATATACTCATTGTGTAAAAAAAGAGACAAATGACTGCCATTAAGACCTAAAGAATTCACTGTCACTGTTTAACAGTGTTGCATGACCCAGAACTGAGGTTAGAATCGAAATGGGAATACTGCTTGAGATTTGACATGTGAAGTTGTTTATACATTTTTCATTTAGGTGCAAGGCAGAGATACTGTTTTTCTATCACTTTAAATTACACTTCAGATACTGCTAACCTCAAGGTAAGAAGTGCAAATACTAGCTGAACCACAAACTGAAAGTGAGAGGCTTGATATAGATTCCTTAGTTTAATTTCTTAGGATACTCATCTTTCTTCAGTTCACTGCTTATTAAGAACATGTTGTATAGGCTTAAAGTATGCTTTTGATTGACTTTTTCTTTTGAAAATTTAATGAGGGTTGAAAGAGACATTGGCTTTTCCTGACACCAAAAGATTTATCAAGCAGAGAGCCCTAAAAAAAATTACAGAATTGAGTCATTTCCTACCCTTCCTTTTGCACCTCAATCATTGCACCAAAATAAAAGAATGATTCATGGGGCCAGTGAGACAGAAATTAATCAAAAAAAGCACTGACCCTGGAACTCAGACCCCAGTAACCCTTACATATAGTGAAAGGGAAAAGGAATCCTAGAACACAGAACACAGCTTTTTACTGGGGCACTGCTTCCACTTTTTTAATAAAAAAGCCATCAAACAAAATGTGTGAACAATACTGAAAGCAGGCATAAAACAATTCAGAAAGAAGAATGAAGAATAGCTAAAAATAGTTAATTTTCCAGTTGATTGCTTTAACCACTATACTATTATATGAAAGATTCAAGACAGTACATCTTTACTTTGCCTGTATAATTTAGTAATTACAGCTATTTTGCTTTTTTAGTAAGTCCAATTATTACTACATACATTAAGAATGCTCAAAGAATGCCTAAGAATTCTCAGAAGATTCAAATGCAGAAATATTCAGCTTGTGAATGCCACAAGTATCAAAGAAAATAAACCTTCACAAGTGTGATCATGGTGGTGACAGCTCTGAATTTTTTGGCTGTTACTTATGTTTCCTTCAATGAAAACATAGGCACCTACGAGGTGAAAGCTCACAGACATTTGGTCCATATCTGTATTAGAATGACACCCACCTTTGGAAAATTGCAGAAAATTCTGTGTAATTTTAAAAAAAATTAGGTGACAAAATAATTATATAAGTACATATCCATACAATTTCAAAAGTATACAGCCATTAGCTGAATAATGTAACTAATACATTAATTAATTTTTCTGTTGGCACATTCCAGGCTCTTTGAACATTACAACCAGCAAACTTTCAGCTATTCATTTTTACCATAGATGGGATTAACTGTAAACCAAAACCAAATCAATCATTCCTTAGTCCACCAGTTTTTTTACTGTTCCTTTGAGTTCACTTTGCAAAGGACTGTGGAAATTAAGTCTTTATATGACAGGTTTCATTACTGAGTAACAACATGATCTGTAGTGGACAACATTACAGAAGTATATGAAACTATTTCTTCTTGCCATTTTCAAGTAGGTAGTAAATTCAATGGGAAAGCCCTGAGAGAATGAACATAGCTTTTTGTTTCTCTGTCACACACTAAACCATCCACAACAACAGTGTCAAAATAAAATCCTTGGTCTGCTTTCAAAACCTGTGCAGTTAAGCCTTGTGTTACAGTGAGCTGCTGTAAAATTACAATATAACCTTTGTTACGCAGGCACTTCATTTCAGTAAGACTGATTCCACAGTGGGAATTCCATTGACACGCACAGTATGAACAGAAATGGTTCCTTAAGCAGAAAGCTTATAATACTTTTTATGTATGATTTTAAAAGATTTTAAAAAATACTATTAGGTTGTCTTTATGTCTTAAGAATATCTGTAACATGGAAGCTGTTCAGTGCCAATTAAAAAAATACTCCAAACCCAAAAGCTAACCACTGCCACATATGAGTGCATGTAGCTCATTACATAAACAATAGAAGGCAAAGTGCAAATGACAGATGGAATAGAAATTCTACTATGAAATAAAGTTGGTAGTTTCTGCCCTGAGTTTTCCTTAAGCAACGTATGGACATGCATGTACACATACCTGCAGCTTGTTCCATTAAAAGAATATATCCTGTGGTACTTCTGCTAATTAGTGTGTATGAGGAAATAACTGGAAAAGAAACGGAGTAGCAGTTGGCTGCCAAAATCGTTGTACATTTTTTTTTCTTGAATAAGTATCAAATTGGCTTTAAAAATTACAGACGAAATAAAGAAAATGAAAGAAAAGGTGGGGGGAGAATCCCTTTAGTTTAGATTCTAAGGGTGTTAATAATTCAGTCTGAGCTATATAATCATAGATTATTCAATACAATATAATAAGTGATGTTTTATCTTACTTTTTATAAATTGTATTATACAATACAGTACAATAAAATACAATATAATGCACATAATACTATATAAGAATACAATATATAGATAATTGCAATATATATATATAAAATTAGGAAAAAAAAATAAGAATATATTTCTATTAGGCTAGACATCAGTTCCCAACCCATCTAGCATGAGTAACTTCTACAACTACATCAGGCTAAAAGCAGAAATGACTTTTAAATGCGCATACTGAATTTCTGGTCTTCAGCTAGGCTGAAAGTGGGTAATTCCTGTAGAGGAGGAATAGAGCCTAAAAAATCTATTGTTACAGAAGTGCCAGCTGAGGACAGAGGTAACAGAAACACTTTGTCAGCATGGCCTCCTAAAGAAATTTCCACCAGGGTCCCCTTCTTTCAATTAGCATACAACAGTTCCCTGTACCTTGTTTTGATTCAGGGTTTTGTGCAGCCACATTGTAAACTGGCTTACTAAAGTAAATTCAATTTAATAATTTTATGGAAAATACTTGCAAATCCTACGCAGTTTAATCTCAGCCTTGAATTTCACAATTTCCAGATAAGGAGAACTAATACAAAAATGTAAAAAAGATGATGTACCAATGCTACACTACGGATTTTGAACTAGGAGGAGAAAATCCATTACAGCAATCAGAATTCATGAGTGAAAGCCTCAATTTCTGTCTGTATGGTAGTTCCACCATCATTTATATGTGTCGTGGTTAAAACCCAACTACGCAGCTCGTTCACTCACTCAACCCCCCTTTCTTGCCCTCCCCTGCTTCCAGAGGGATGGGGAGGAGAATCAAAAGTATGCAACTCCCACAGGTTGAGACAAGAACAGTTTAGTAACTAAGGTATAACACAAATCACTACTGCTACCACCAATAATAATAATGATANGGAGAATCAAAAGAATGCAACTCCCACAGGTTGAGACAAGAACAGTTTAGTAACTAAGGTATAACACAAATCACTACTGCTACCACCAATAATAATAATGATAAAGGAAGTAACAAGGGAAGAGAGTACAGCATCTCACCAACCACCGACAGATAACTCACGACATCCCACCCCAGCTGAGCAATGACCGAACCTCCTCCAACCCCCCAAAGAACTCGCCCTTCTGGGTAACGCTCCATTACCTCCCCGGGAATGACGTGCTGTGGTATGGAATACCCCTTTGGTCAGTTTGGGTCAGGTGTCCTGTCCCTGTTTCCTCCCGGCCTCCCCTCCTCCCTGGCAGAGCATGAGGCTCAGAAAGTCCTTGATCAAAGTAAAACATTTGAGCAGTAACTAAAAGCATTCCTGTTATCAGTTTTGTTCCCAACTGAAAGTCAAAACACAGCTGCACCAGCTACTATGAAGAAGAAAAAATGACTGCTACTACTAAACCCAGGACAATATGGACCTGTAAATTATCTAGGATGGCCCTGCTACTATAGCAGTATTAGTGTGATCTAGATCAAGCGTAAACACACAGTCATGTTACTATTAATTGTCAAGCACACAATTTTGAGTTTATGTCCAAATGGTGCTTGCATATGGACTTCAAGATAATGTCCTGGGTTCAGCAGTTGCAGTCAGTTTTTCTTCTCTTTAGTAGCTGGTGTTTTGACTTAGCCCGGGAACAAGGCTGATAAGGCCGATGTTTTTGGTTGTTGCTGAGCGATGTTTGCCCTGACCAAGGACTTTGTGAGCCTCATGCTCTGCCGGGGAGAAGGGGGGCCGGGAGAAAGGAGGGACAGAACCCAAACTGACCAAAGAGGTATTCCATACCATAGCACGTCATGCCCAGGAGGTAACTGGGAGTTACCCGGAAGGAGGGGGAACTTCCCGGTCGGGCTCGTTTTCGGCGGGTGGTATCGTACCCTCTTCCCTTGTTTTCTTTGTCATTGTTATTATTGTTGGTGATAGCGATAGTGATTTGTGTTGTACCTTGGTTACTGGACTGTTGTTATCTGACCAGTGGGAGTTCTTTGGCCCATCTTCCCTCCCACTCCTCTGGGAGTGGGGAGGAAAAAGGTGGGGGGCCAGAAGGGGGGTGGGGCTTGAGTGGGTGAACGTGCTGCCTGGCTGGGTTCAAACTACAACAGATAACTATGAGAAACCATTGCAAATCATGCTTAAATATACTGACTCAAGGTTCTGTCTTCATTTTTTTAACAAAACTGGTGAGATAATTTATAACAGATACTTTGCATCATATCAAAAATACTGTTAATCTTGAATGAATTGTTGAGGCATCACTCAAAATTTAGACAGCTGAAGTGTAATGCCCTATATCTGAGGTGTATGTGCTTATGCGTACAACTCAGCTCAGCTGGAAGTGTATGCTGGCAGTGGGACAGAGTAATTG
Source organism: Agapornis roseicollis (assembly GCA_002631895.1). Classification (NCBI taxonomy): domain Eukaryota; kingdom Metazoa; phylum Chordata; class Aves; order Psittaciformes; family Psittacidae; genus Agapornis; species Agapornis roseicollis. Next base: position 21,568 of record NDXB01017428.1, on the reverse strand, counting down.
CAATATGTGTAGCTATTTACACTGTAGTCATCATAGCTAGATGAAGTTATCGAGTCCTAGGAGTGCTACTTAGGCATAAGTAAAGGTATGTGGAAGGAGGGTGTCTGCTTCTTTAAGAAGCCATATTAAACTCTCATATTTAAGAAGCCATATTTAACTCTCACCATAATCTCACTCTTTCTCCTATTTGTATGTGCTGCAAGGACTCAGTGCCAGCTGCTGTTGAGACCTGAGTGCGTGTGAATAGAATCTGGTGCCAGCTGCTGGAGTCAGACCAGAGATGGGGGCTTCCCTGGCCCCTAGCATCAACTACTGGATTCAGTGAGGGTCTCAGCATCGGCTACTGGAGCCAGGGAGGTTTTACCCTCCAGCCGTTAGGGCAGAAACAGAAACAGCTACTGGTGGGACTGAGTGGAGTGAGATGAGCAATGGGCTCTGTGCCAGAGGATAGAGCAGGACCATGGTTCACAGTCTCTGTATGCCTGATGGCAGCTGCTGGGGTATACAAGATTAAATTCTCAGGTCAAAAAAAAAAAAATCTAGTCAATTGCTGTTCCAAATAAAAACACTGAATACAATTTCAGAAAAAAAAAACAGATTCCAAAAAGTGTGCCAGAAGCCAATATCTTTAATAAAGATACTGTCCTAATTTCCTGTTTAAATTCATGTCTAGCTCATAAACTGCTTATTTGATTATTATTGTCTTTCAGCTTGAATAGCTCTTTTTCCTCACTAGTTTTTTGCATTCCCTTAATAGATAAATACAATATAGAGAATATAGTGAGTTCTTTATTCATACTACGTAAACATGGTTATGTACAGTGTTTAATTTGCTAGGTCAAGTTGTTTTAGTCTTTGAATATAAACTAGTTTAACTTCTCAACTCATCAGAAGTGTAATTTCAGTATTTTCCAGGTTTGAAAGTATCGTGCCTAAACAGAGGTGATCAGAACTAAACACAGTATTTCAAAGAGAACAAAATTTACATTTTCTTGAGTCTCTAAGAAGTTTATGGGACCAAAGATTGCATCATTCTGTGATCTACTAATATCTGGATTTTCTTCCTCCTTATTTCTGTCTGAGGATCTTCCACCTTGCTACAGAATTTTTTACTGTTAGTTCAGGATTATATGGTAGCTGCAGCCTGTAACACAAAGTTTTAGCAGATGGTCTCCATTTAACTTTAAGCTTGAGACTAGATGGGAAGTAACTCAGGGGATCCTCAAAGATTCTAACCATATTCCACCAATCTTTTTCCACTAGGAAAAGTTAGGAGGGTCAGTATAGTAGAGCAAAAAAGAGCATGTAGCTGCAAATTAGAGTCATGCATGAGGCAGAACTGATTCAAGTTTGATCTTCACGTGTAATGAAAGTCTTACCTTGTTATAGGGTATATCTCAATAGTCTGATGCACCCAGAGACTTGAAATTTTAGGATGGTATTTTTCAGGTTGTTTTGCCAGAAATGAAAGAAAAACCATAACTGTGGAAGCAAGTCCATTTTCAATTTCAAAATTAAAAAAAAAGACCATGATACTAATTTTCTACCTGAAAATGCTATGTTATTCTGCAAAGTCTAGAGCCAGCAAAATATTTAGAAAATGATGTGCTAGAATTAATATGAAAATACAGAAATATCTTGTTAATATAAAAGCAAATTGAAAACAATTAAAGAAATTTCAAAGATTTATCTTCCAGAACTCCCGTCAAGACTACACTTCTAATCACATATAGGTTCAGTCTGTGATTGGTTTGTGTGGTCAGGTTTAAGATAGGTAAAAAGCAAGTCTAAAACAGGTAGAAAGGCAGAATTATTACAGCCTTGTAAAAGGTCTTTGTGTAATGGGAAAATAAAGGATGAAAACTAAAAATTCCATTAAAGTTATAGAGAACTTCAACACTTTCAGTGTCTCTGAGATGTTTTTAAAGGAAAACTGCAAACCAGCATCACCGGATTTATCATCTTAATAAAAATCTCATGATAAAAAAATTTTCTTCCTTCTCCAGCTTCACCAGACCACCAGCAGTGAATATAGAAGATAGACAGATAAATACATAGAAAGATCGATAATAGATTGATAGATCAATACATTGATACTTATTGCAGTACTTGCATTGATAAATGTGTAATATTTCTGATCATAAAAATGACATTTTCAGGTGTTCCAGTGACTCGAAAGGAAACAGAAGTGTCAATAAATAGAATTTATTATGAAAACCAGATGGCCTACATTCTACCTGGTTCTCCAACAACACTGTGGATTAATTAAAACAATATATGCTCTTATGCTACTACCCCTATAATTTTTACCTGGTATTTCTTTCACTTCTGAGGATTATCATATATGAAATACCTACCCAAATGTCACTTTTCCTTTAGTCATTGCATATTTTTACATGACATAAGAACAGAAATAATTATTTGGAAATAGTTACTTGAAGACCAGCTGCCATTTCAGCTTTACTTTTATGAGTAATAAATGCAAACTATTGGTAATGATTTGAGATCTTGAAAAGGCTATATATCAAAATAATTTTTTTATCTCCTTGAAAGACAAGTAGCATTAAAAATAGTTGTCTCCTGCTTGTTGGAATTTGCAATTAAACAATCTTCCAACTGAATCAGTTCAGCAATGACAGAACATTGTGTTTCAGCACAAATTTTCTAGACTAAATATAACAGAAAGTCCTATAACTGAGTGTGAACAGACCGTTTCAGGGTTTAGTGCATCATGCAATTTGCTACAATTTACAGTACTGCAAGGTACATAACAATCCACCAGCACAATACTTAAAAAAAAAATATAAAACAAACAAACCAAAACCACGAAACCCTAAACCACATCTTTTCACAAACTATTCATGTAAAACTGTCTTTCTTCCAGGGAAGTTCAGTATCATTATTTCAGCTCTGGGTGATGGCAGTTGTCATGATGAAAAAGTAAAACCAAAACCAACCAAACAAACAAAAGCTCCCAATCCCCCCCCCCAATAAAATCAAACACCACCACCCCCCAAAAAAAAACAACAAAAAAACAAAACAGCACTTTAAAAACAAAATCCCAAAAGAAAAAAAGTAGGTAAACAAATATAAATAAAGCTATTGCTAGAAATCCTGTTTACTTAATTTATTTAAGCAGTATAACAAAATTTAATTTATTTAAGCAGTATAACATAGAAAGCTTTTGTTTCCTTTCATACTAATACCAAATAGCACTGCTGTGTGTTTATATGTGATCTAATATATTTGCATAGTCTACTTGACTGTCATTAAGGGATTGCATTACCAGTTCCAATTAGCAAGCAGAATGTGTCAGCTGTCAATTGATAAAAAAAAAACAAACAACCAAACAAAACCAACCAAACAAAAAAAGCCCTTCTGTTTAAAGTATTAACCCTAACAAGAATACGTGATCAGGTTTGATAGTGTCAAGACTCTGAAGACTGAAGGCCTAAAAGACTAAGTTCCTCTTGCTTAAGAAACACTCTAAGTTTCTTTCTATAGTTCTGTAAACTCTGGCCCAGTCTGGAACTTTCCCTTGAGAAACAGCATTCTAGAGGCAGAGTCAATGAATCATTCTTTGAAGTAACGATCAATGATTAAGAAGTCAAATATAAATCCCAGCTCCAGCAGTAATTATCAGGCTATCTCATTTATTAAGTTTGCCAATATCCTGGACAAAACAAATGAATGAGTTATAATCTAAGATAATTTCAATTTCAAAGGTCAAGCAGATGCTGTGAAATGCAGTTTTGACTATAGCAAGCTGAAGAAAACTTATCACTTTTAGATAAAATGCTTTTGGAAATATAATTTAAAGCTCTCAGCGTTTTTGTGTTTTGGTTTGGGTTTGGTTTTTTTTTAGTTTTCACTATCTATATGCATTTTTGTCCTGTGTTAGAATCTACAACAGTATCAAGACCTTCACCCATATTTTAATTATCTTCTAGCAAATATGTTATCAGAATTTTCAGTTAATTAAGAGCAAACAATGACCTGATAACACCAGGCTACAAATGATACAACTACAATTTATACTATCTCTCTGTGAAGCAGAGAAGTGAACAAGCACTCATGAAGTAAAAAAGGAATCAAATAAAATAATTAAAATAAAACCAAAATATCTTCCTTTCAAAGAATCAAATAAGCTCAACATCAAAGTTAGGTTGGATGGGGGCTTTGAGCAGCCTTATCTAGTGAATGATGTCCCTGTCCAAACCAGGGAGATTGGAACTAGATGGTTTTTAAAGGTGCCTTCCAACCCAAAACACTGAAAACATTTTAAGTTCTTAATTTTGTATTGTGCCTAACCTCCTTAAAACTCTTTCACAGAGCTTGTAATGCTGACAGTTTCTAGGGCTCTCATGTGTTCCTCATGTTAAGAAAATATTTAAATTCTTGCAATTTTAGATCTATCCATCAGACCTAAAATCCTTCAAGACATACGTCCTTCAATAAGTGGATTTTCATTTGCTTCCATGCTTTCATTTGTAGGATAAAGAATGAAAGGAGGAAAATTTAATGAAAAATGGTACCTCTGATTCGGAGAATGATAGTTGTGGAGTGTTTTGAATGGGGCTCACTAGTTGAGATTTGTGTTTTTCTGCACACAAATGTTATGTCTGACCCAGGTGGAAAGGAAAAACCTTTGCAAAGGAGAACCACCCCATCATATACATGTATGTTTGTGCATTTTGATGTAGTATCCTAATATTCCATGAGGCTGAGAAGGGCTCAGAACTTCTTTTCCTGTGCAAGAATTTTAATTACTAAATTGATGCTAATATGGCTAATCCCTGAAGTAGGACCTGGTGTTTCTTACACACAAGTACTACCTACGCACTGTTTGCCATTTGTCTCACAGAAGTACTCTATATAAGCATTGTTTGCTACTTGTCTTTTTAGTTCAGTGGTAGCCTTTATAGTTCAGATTGTCAAAAATTATTATATAAATGTCACATGCCATTAGGAGGGTAGCAAGAAGCTGAAGAACATACCCAGAAATACAAGAATAGATAAGAAAGGGTAGTGAGTGGAAACAAAGAGATAAAACAATGTGCAAAGGCTTCTGAAAATGTCACTGCAGTTCCCAGGAAAACTTTCTGTCTTTATGTAACTGCAAGCAGAAGTGCTAAAAAGAACAATAAGCAAAAGAGCAGGGTTTTTTAAAATATTGATATTTATAGGTCATACTTGATTAAAAACTTAAAGCAAAGTGAAGAAGAACAAACCATTTACGAATCTGTGCTGATGAAGTTTGAACATGATAGTAAGGATACAAAATCTGAAAACCGTCGCTTTAAAATGCCAAGAATTTGAAAGGGGGTATAATTTTTAGCAGAATCTGTGGAAATTGAGTCAAACATGAAATTTTGGAGAGCATGTGCTCACCTTGCCAAAACCAGGCTACTCTAAAAATCAGATTAAAATAAGGAATAAACCTTCTAAAGGTTTTGAAATAAAAAGCAAATAGCAAATTGGTTTTGCCGGGCTGCAGAACAAAAGTAGATGAGACAGTGATTCAAGTTAAAATAAGTAAAGGTAAAGCTAGGTGATTTCCCAGTGAACTGGGTTATCCATCAGACTAATAGGAAGAATTTGAAGGAAAAAAAAAACACCCTATAAATTTGAAGATAAGTTTGCAAATGCCAAATAACAGAAGCAATTCTATGTCTTACTAATATCTTAGTTGTGGGTATCTTTTTAAAAACTGCAGAAAGGGAGAAGCTGTAGTTAAACAAAAGACTTTGCAGAGTAAAAGTTATTTCAGCATTAATCTGTAGCACAACAGCATAAGAGAATAAATACTGTTTGGAATTGCTCAAAACACAGATGTATCAAGTGGATGGAACTTCTATTCCACACAGGGTGACATTACTATTTCTGAGCTGCCCACAATCTTTACATCTTAATGTAAAATCTTGATTTATAGTCAAATTATCTTGAAAACAGAAAACCAAAAATCTACTTACATGATAAAAAGATATGCAAAAATAAAATTAAATCTTGAAAATATGTTTGTTATTTTTTTGAGAAATGGATCACATCAGCAGTTGCTGAAAATATTCCAAGTTGGCCTAATTGAGAGAGGTCAAGAACCCTGTATAATGTAGTTATAGGTAAGAGTATGATCTTAGATATGCAGATAGGTAGACAGGCAGACTGATCATAGTATAGAATAGTATGCAAAATATTTGTATAACATTTCTATGCTATCAGGGTTTTGTGATACTGTTACCAGTTTTATTATAAAGGACAAGAATGTCATCAGGAATAGTCAGCATGGATTCAGTAAGGGGAATCCATGCTTGACAAAGTTGATAAACTCTTACAATGAAATGACTGGCATGGTAGGTAAAGAAAGAGGAGAGTCAGTGTTGTCTATCCAGACTTCACATGCAGGCTGCCCATTGAAGTGGACTGGAAACTGCCTGAATGAATGTGACCACATATTTAGTTGGAGGCTAGCAGTGTAACCCAAGGGTCAGTACCAGGTTTAATCCTGCTTAACATCTTCATTAATGATCTGGATGTTAGGGCAGAGTGTACCCTCAACAAATTTGCAGATGACACCAACCCTGGAGGAGTGACTGATAAGCCAGAGGATGGTGCTGCTGTCCAGAGCAACCCTGACAGTCTGGAGAAAAGGACTGAAAGGAACTCTGTGAAGTTCATCAAGGGGAAGTGCAAAGTGCTGCACCTGGAGAAGAATAATGCCAGGCACCAGTATATACTGGGGGCTGATCTGCTAGAAAGTGGCTTTGCAGAAAAGGACCTGGGGCTCCTAGTGGACACCAGGTTGAACATGAGCCAGCAATGTCCCCTTGCTGTAGAGAAAGCTACTGCTATCCTAGGCTGCATTAGGAGTATTGCCAGTAGATGGAGGGAGGAGATTAAAAGTCTTTTTATTTACCTGTTATTATATTTATCATTGTCACATCAGACACAATTTCAGAGTCTTGCTTAATTAATAGAACATAATACAAAAGCTCAGGAGTAAATTACTAATTCTATCTCCAAAAAGTGTTTGTGCTCTGTGCAGTCAAGGGCATACAGATTTAACAGTAAATTTAAAAAAGTGCTAGTGCGTAATAACTCAACCCTCTTTATCCTATAAAATGAGGATTCAGGAAATTTTTATTTCCTGAATTTTATTCCTATATTTATTATTTATTATCTATTTATTGTTATATTTATTATTTTATTATTATTTTATATTTATTATTTATTATATATTATTTATTCCTGTATTTTATTTACATTTCAGGAAAGAGAAAAATGTCAATCTAGGCTTTTAATTAAAGATTTTTTTTCATGATAAATATACAAAAGAGAAACATAGCATCTTAACTTACATTTTAAGATTTTATTTTAATCATTTTGTGACAGTTTCTATGCATATAAAAGCTTACGTGTACTATGTACAAGAGAAAAGTAAGAAAGTAATTAGACTTACATTCTGACAGTAAAACATAACTGATGTTTGGGGTTTTTTTACGATTTTGCTGATGCTATGGGTAATGCCGTTCAAAGTTCAAAAGCCTTTGTTATCTGTGTATATTTTCTGAGACACAGAAAAGGACTTTGACAAATTTTATAATTAAAATGAGGTAAGGAAAATTAAGACAGTCTTATTTCAAATGTTAGTGGCAAAATTGAGCTTATAAATTTCATCCACAGAAGGAAGCATTCCCCTTTGTAAATTTTAGTCTGTATCCTATTCTCTTTTTATGACATTTCTTATGTTTGTATGCTGTTGCTACTAACACCTTTTAGTAGTTGTGTCACAGTTATTAAAACTTTTCCTCGTTTCTTTCTTTACCTTGTGTTACTAACTTCAGAACAATTTTATAAATTACAGAAAACTATATCTCATCTAATACAGCAATAGAATAACAATTTAGCTATGCAGTATCTGTTCTCCATCTTAACTCTTTTCACACTACTCTTTAAAGCTAGACATTTCATGAACAGCTCCTTTATCAGCTAAAGGCAACACAAAGAACAACTTATGCACTGAAAAGAATGCAAAATATATTATTGCTGTGGAAATTCTCAGAAAAGTCATTAAACCTTTGATAATATACTGACTGATCTAGTCATTAAGTTTATCCCAGTTGCTAAGGGTGCCATCAGACAATTTTCATGACTAAGATCATTGTAGGCAGTTTACAAACATGAACAATGTTAATTTTATTCCAATAACATTAAAAATAATTGCAGACAAACTTTGCTAGGATGCTTTTAATGGCATGTATATGATTTGCTGGCAGAATAGCTATTTCCCATAAGATCTATAAAAATGGAGTCAGCCATATCTGGGTTGTTTTTGTTTGGGTTTTTTTTTTTTGGCATGTATGTAAAGACAGAAATATAAGAAATATATATATTACATTACATAAAAGCTATTTCATTCCTTCCTGAAATAAAAAAAAAATAAGAGGAAGAGTCCACTGTTACAACCAATTATGTTAAGCTTACATAGCTATAGGCATGAAATTAAAGTCAAGCTTTTCATTCACTTCATTTCTATGATGATTTTGGAAATCTAGGGACTAAAGTTTTTTATATCACCTAAGAGTATGAGATTTCTCCAGTTTGCCCTGCCAAGTTACCTTAACACTAAATCGGGAGTAATTCCAGCTAGGATGTAAAAGGTAGCCCACTCTCCAGGCCTGGTCTGCCCTGGTCACTTTCCTGAGGTTTCCCACAGGCGTACAAATCAGTGACAACTGAGTTAGTCTTTCTAGGGAGTCAAACATCTGTTCATTAGCAAGGAGGAAAATAAGCTTCAGTTGCCTTCAACAACTAATTTAATGTTTATTCTTGTTGCTTCCCCCCCACCCCCACAATTATTACTTTTATGATGTTTCATCAAAAAGATTTTTATTAGATTCTAGAAGTGTAACCTGAAAGTATGATTACACAAAACATTTTTGTCAAATAGTTTCATATTTCAATATTATTTATAAACTAAAAGGTACTGGAAATGCTCCATTTTAATCTCTTGGTTCCTTTCCCTTTCTGCCCAATGATAAACAAGTCCTGATCGTATTCCCTAGGCTACCAACCAAAGAAAATGAGTGAATGCACTTTTTCAGGTGCCCTATTTTTTTTTTTTTAAACACTGCAATGGATGGTTGCTGATACTATTGAGAAGTCAGTTTTTCTGCTGATGCTGTTTATCAGTTCATTGCTAAACTCTGTAATACTTGTTCCAGTGGTTCACAGAGCATACCAAGTAGGTATTCCTGCACTACATTTTTTACTAGCATTATCTCCACAGCCTGGAATATCACTGTGAGTAGCTCTGTCTGTGCACTGAGAACCATGGGCTGTTTGCAGCTGGAGTTCCACCTACATCTGGCAAGGGTGAAGTAAATTTTACAGCAACTCACCACTCATTCTTGCCATACCAAACTGAAAATTACAGCTGCTGCTTTGCACTAGCATTTTAGACACACATGTGCGGGACGTGTGGACCAGAGGTGGATTTGCTACCTTAATCATGACTTCAGTTCTCAGTACCGCTGTAAACTGTCCTTTCCATTGGGATCAAAAAAAAAAAAAAAAAAAGAG